>PVJO010020311.1:0-32328 GCA_004026905.1 Hystrix cristata
GAACCCTTCTACACTGTTGGTGAGAATGTAAACTAGTACAGCCACTTTGGAAGTCAGTATGGAGATTCTTCAAAAAACGGAAACTAGAAATTCCATTTGACCCAGCTGTTCATTACCCTTCTAGGTATCTTTAACTCAAAATAGTTAAAGACATCATATTACACTGATGCATGAATACCAATGTTTATACCAGCACAATTCACAATAGCTAAACTTGGAAATGACCTCTATGTCCATCAACAGATGATTGGATAAAGAAAATGTGGTATTTACACACAATGGAATACCACTTTGCTGTAAAGAAAGATAAACTTGAGTCATTCATAGGAAAATTGACGCTCTTCGAGACTGTACTGTTAAGTGAAATAAAGCAGACACACAAGTTTAACTACTGCATGATTTCTCTATACGAGAAACACAAATTATAAATAAAGAGCAAAATAAAAGAAATTATGGGAAGTAGGAAGATAGATCTTTCTTAAAGGGGAAGAAGGTCAAGGGATGGAGGGAGGGGGGATAGAGGGAAGAGAAAGAGGATGACAAAGAGAAATTAAGATATGTTATGTACGTGTACCAACTCCACAGAAGGAATGTAAATATTATGTATTACAAACATTACCAATAAAAGGAAGAGGGTCAAGAGATGAATGAAGGGGGAAGGGTGGGAAAGGGATGAAAAAAGGAATTCAGATGTATTATGTATGTGTACCAGTGCCCCACTAGGAATGTAAACATTATGTACTGTAAACATGTACTATTAAAATAAAATTAATTTCTAAAAAAAAGGAAACAGTTGATGCATAGTAAAAATGAGTCAGACCATTCAAGCAAGGCACTAATCATAAAGATAATGATTTTGTCTGTATTGCACTGCTATCACGGAATACCTACAACTGAGTGGTTTATAAAGAACAGAAATTCATTTCCTTACAGTTTTGGCAGCTGGGAAGTCCAGGCTCAAGTTTCTGGTATCTGAGTGGAGCCTTTGTGCTGTGTCATCTCATGGCTGGAGGGAGGTAGGGGAAGGGAGGAAAGTCAGAGAATATTGTGGGGGAAAGAGGGCTGAGGGAAAGCACTACTCTTCTTTTGGTAACAAATCCACCCCATGATAGGAGCACTAATCTGTGTATTAGAGTGGCGCCTGATCACCGAACAGAAGTTCCATTTCTTAGACAATATTGTTACCATGGCAAATAAATTTCATCATGGTTTTTGGAGGGGACAAACATTGAAGGCATAGCATACATATACATTAAAGATATACAGGAAAGAATTTGGGTATTTATGCCAGTTTTGTTCTTGCCACTTTCCCTCTACCGAGCCTATCCTTGCTTTTCACTTATTTTTGAGTAATAGAATCTTTAGCATAATATCATACTCAAAAATGTTTTTAAGATGGGTCTTTCTATGTTGTTCAAAGTGGTCTCAAACTCCTGGGCTCAATCATCCTCCTGCCTCATCCTCCTGAGTAGCTAGGAATGTAGGTGAATACTACTGCAGGTGGCCATACCCAGTAATCATCTTATTTCTAACTTGGGTATGTGGCTATTTCTTTACCAGTTGCATATCAGAGGGTATACAATAATAATGGAAAACATTTTATATTCAAGAATAATGAAAAGAGTGTACTTTAAAAAAAATAAGAGAAACCAAGTAGAATAAGGTAGTGGATTTGCTCCATTATCCTCAGTTGAAAGAAATATTAAATTTCTTTATTTTTCTAAATCAGTTTGATTGGCTTTTTCCCTTATTCCTGCACAATTGGTGGGGAAAACTCTAGTCAATCATTGTAAGGAATCCTTCCTATTTTAAGAAGCCCAGCTGAAAACTGCCTTTGGTCTCAGTCCTTTGTGGCGATTGCTAATCTCCTTGTCCCTGGAGGGTCAGGAGATCTACTACTGACAGCCCCACAGTCTCTGCTTGCTCTGTTCCAGTTTTGTCCATCATACTTATTTGCTGTGTCCAAAATATCTAAGCAGGCCGTCTTAGTCACTTTCCTCATCACTGGGACAAAATACCCAACACTTGCAACTTAGAGGAGGACAGGTTTGTTTTGGTTCACGGTTATAATGTGTGGTTGGCTGCCTCCAAGGCAGAAGCCAGGTGGGCCTGTGTGGAGGAAAGTTGCCCAACTCATGGTGTTCAGGAAGCAGATGAGGAAGCAGAGAGAGAAGCAGCACACTGAGGAGGGAGACACATGCTTCCGGGTCACAATCCCAGTGACCCACCTCCTCCAGCCCTGCCCCACCTCCTAGGAGAAAGTCAGTTATATCACGCTCATGGTGCAATCCTCTTCCAACAGCTCCGCCATGAGTGTGTGAGGTTCTTGGGAGACACCTAGATTCAAACCATAACGCGTGCCCAACTCTGGGAGGTCCCACCCCACCCTGTGACATGGGTGAACTACAGGAAATACATTTCCTATTTTTCCTCCTCCCAGCTCATCCCTCTCTGGGAAACCAACCTTCCCTAAGGTGGACCCTCTCTTCCTACTTAACTATAGGAACCTCTCATCCTAATCAGCTAGACTTTTGTGCTAAGCTTTCAATATAAAATCTTGCTAAATTTTTCTGATGCAAAGGATGACCAGTCCTATAGAATCCCTGGGAGCAGTGGATCATGCAGAAAATCTGGGGAATAGGGAAGAGAGAAACATTTTTTTTCTTAGTTTCAAGTTTCTCACAGACATTTATCACAGACATTACTTGCTCAAGAAACTATTCAGCCACATGTACAACATCCATAGATAAATTTATGTGGCTTTGGTTTATTGGTTATTTGTTGTTACTTGTGTTCCCATTTATTAGAAGAGTGTATTGGGCAGTTGTCCAGTCACTGGGATGTAATATCAGACATCACCAGCTTTACAGAAGAAAAGTTGAACTTGGCTCAGTTTTCAAGGGATTCGTAGCAGAAGGGTGTGGTGGAGCGAAGCTGCTTTGTTTATGGCAGCTGGGAGGCAGAGCAGGGAACAGTGCCAGAGAGGAAGGCACCAGGGACCATATATAAATTACCCAAGGACACACCTCCATGGCCCACCTAGACACACCCAGAAGTGTGCTTTACTAATGCTCTAGGCTCTCACACCAATCAAGTTGACAATTATGCTCAGCTCTTACAAAATAGCAAAACTACCTCAACCCAAACCAAAGCAAATCTAATCCTCCATATTCTGATATTTTGCTTTGCCTTAGAAAGTATCAGCAGCTCTTTCTTGATTACAGGAAAAGATTCAAATTTCTGAGCCATCAGTAGGATCCCATCCTTACCTTTGGCCTCTCCATTATTCCATCCTGCTTTGTAGAGACAACTCTCCAGACTTAGCCTTTCTCAATTGTATTCTGAGTATATGTGAATTCTTTTCCTTTTAATACAAATAATACAAATTTTTCAAATTGTAGTCTTTATGAGCCTCCTGTAACAAGACATACTCTTTTCATGGCCGTAATAATTTCCTTCCAAAGCACTACATCTTCTAGCATTCTTTTTGACATCTAATTGTATACAGTCTTGTACAGACTCATAAAATACATGTCCTGTCTTTCTAACTAGATTATAATCTTCTAATCAAGGGGCAGGGAGTTAACATCACATACTACTTTTCTCTTGCATTTTAGCAGTATCCAACCCTCTGGTAGGCACATGACCGAAATTGAGAATTCATTCTAATGGTCCTTGACTCCATGTGGGAACAGGCAATAATTCCTGTAGTTAGATGTCTGCCAATCCTGAACTACCTCCTTGGGAGTGATGTTACTAATACTTCCTGGCACTGCAAGGTTTGTAGACTGACAAGAAAAAAAAAGGGATTTAATCACAGTGGAATGTGCAAAAGACACTGGAAACTAGTGGCAAACAAAAGTCATTTATTTGGTGGCCCCATCTACTCATATTCTAGACAAAATTAAATCCTTCAAAGTTAGGACTTGGGGCTGGAGATTTAGCTCAGTGGTTAGAGTGCTTGCCTTGCAAGCACAAGACCTTGAATTCAATTCCTGGCACTGAAAAAAAGATTTAGGACTAAAAGATGACAGTTTATGTTATGAAAATATTCAAATGTGTGATAGATTTTCCTCTCACAAACATCATATGTGTGGTTTTTTTTGTTTTGTTTTGTTTTGTTTTGCAACACAAAGTCTCATCTTTTAGACCTAACCAAGTAGACTTTAATTCTATGCCCATGTCCTGTGAGCTAGAAAACACATACCCGGGCCATTCCCGTGGTCTCTTTCCCTTGCATTAGCAATGCTCTGGAGATGGGTGTGTGAGTCTAGTGACTGGGTGAATGAATTTGTTTTCAACCCTTCAGTGCAACTCTCTATCTTATTTGTTGATTCTGTTGTATCTGTGGGCGGTCACTGCTAAAGTGAGACATTTTAATATTGGCAGTGGGTCTATTCCTACTACTCCTAGGGCAGACAAAACATTACAATCATTGTTGCACATTCAAGACCCAGTTCAAATCCTGTTTCTTCTGCAGAATCTCCCTAAACTTGGTTACATTCCTTACCTCCCTTTAGTACATAGTCTTTCCTCTCCTTTGCCCTTCCATATTACTTTGTGGAATTAGTAATTTGTGGATATTTATTACAGTATTCTAAAATTACTTACCTACTTTACAATTACAGGTATAAACATGTATGAGTGGCTAAACCTGAGGACCATCTTAAGGTCTATCTTAGGTGGCTAAGGGCTTTTCGATTTCATTCAGACTTGGTTATAGAGTATTTCAGGTTCTTGTAATTTTTGGTTGTGCCTAACACCAGGAAATCTGTACACCTGCTTTTTGGTTAAACAAGTACAATACAACAATATGACGCTTCTCCTCCTTTGAGCCAGAGGGTATAAAAGGGAAGGCCCTACTAGACATTTGTAACCATAGTCTTCTGTCTGGCAGAAGCAGGTGCATACTAATAGAGTGTAGGCAGGGGACTGGGTTGGGAAGATGAGTACAAACTGCATTGGTTCTCCTCTGTTTAGCAAAGCCATTTCTTCAACAGACCTGGCAATATTAGAACGACTGGAGAACATCTTCCCTGTGGGTTGGCTACCATGGAAGAGATAAGTGTTTCCCTTTTTAAGGAAGCCTATTGGATGGAATGTGTGCCCAGAGGCTCCACTACACACTTCAAGCCAACTGAGAAATATATTGTTCAAAGTAAAAGTTCACACCATACAAAATAGTTTATAGTTTAATTATGCATTATAATAGGTAATATTTGTGCCTGGTAAGTGTCAGGCATTTTCTAAAGAATCTGCAGGTATTGATATAGTTAATCTGCAAAGTAGGTACTAGAAAAGTGAGCCACTAAACAGTTAAAATATATGCTCAAGTTCACATAGTTAATAAATGCCAAAAAAGGGATTTGAGCTCGGACATCTTTTTCAGAGTTTGTGCACCACTCTGTTGTATGATTGGTTTCTATGGTGTATAAAGCAAGGAGAAGCAAGGATTTTCTGATATTTCCTCCAGCTACAAGGTAGTTTCTAACCTTTAGATTCTTGATTTATATGGTCGTTGCCCTTACTAATTCATTAAAGTAATTAAGGGTGAGGTCGACGAGATTCATTGGTCTGTGTTTCATACAGGGTTACTCAAATCTCAGGTGGTCCTTATTAACTGATAGTTCCTAAATAATCCCTGTGTTGAAGCCCTAACCAACTGTACCACTGAATGTGAACTTATTTGGAAATAGGGCCATTGAGATGTAATTCATTAAGATGAGGTCACACTGGACTGGAGAGGGCTCCTAATTCAGTATGACTGGTGTCCTCATCAAGACTGAAAATTTGGATTCAGTGACAGATGTAAGGAAACCACCAAGTGGCTGATGAAGGTAGAGATCAGCCAAGTGCTTCCAGAAGGCAAAGACTGCCACAGATAGCAAGAAGGAAGTGACCTCACCCTTCCCAAAGCTTGGGCTTCCAGCCTCGAGAACTACGAGATGATACATCTCTGTTGTTTATGTCACTCAATTCGTGGTACTTTGTTATGGCAGCACTGCCAGACAAATACAAGTCCCATCATCTACTGACAGGAGGATAGTTTCATGTGGTCAAAGTGGAATGACGCTAAGATTTTACCTTTATTTTGTCTGGAACATCATCTGATGATAGAACTACTTTCGAACTGCTGTGGGTTTTGAGAGACTGAGCCATATGTGGTGTATGAAGTATGATCAAAATATACAGTGAATGTTTAATAAAAATTTTACTCTAGCAAACAACGCATAGTCAATAATCCCTCTTAAAATCTCCCTCAAACATACATATTCCATCATTCTTGCCACTTTGCGAAGCAGTTTGGAAGTGCTTTTTCATGAATGTCTTTCTGAAAAGTGATAAAAAGTGTGTGAATGTTGCTGCTGTTTGCCATCCATTGGAAAGAAGACTTGCAGAAATATTGTGCTGTGTCCTCACCCAAGTTATTCACTGGATCTGGCACCGTGCAGCTTCACGACATTGAGGCAGCCAGGACAGCATACTAAAGACATTCGCTGAAGAGGACTTGTGGAATTCCTTCAGAAAGTGGAAATAATGATGGATAAATGTGTCTGAAGCGAAGAGTCATTTGAGGGAATTAATGTCTATGTATCTTACTGTAATAAATTAAAAACAATTTAAACATTCACTATATTTTCTGTCACACTTAATTTATGCTTAGGAGGTTTGGGTGCTGCTGAGGACACTTGAGGTTAAATATTGAATGAGAGAATTTTATTTCCATATAAAACTTGTTCCCACATTTTCTAATATTGTATTTTCTAGGAAGTTGTATAAAGCTTAGATGCTTTGAAGTCCCTAGTGTTTAATTTATGATTATTTAATCTGCTAAAACCAGAAAGTCAGTTGGTAATTTGTCTTCATTTTCTTCACAGAAATATAGTATTTCAAATAGTTTCTATCAGTATGAATGTTTTCTAGACTTTAAAGATTAGCAGTGCAAATAATTTGCACATGAGATATATTTGTGGCATGTGTGGTCAAGGGCTTGGGGAGCCTGAAGAGCAAACAGTACACCACAAACCAGTTTTTCCAAGTACCCTGAGAACATTTTGTTTTTTGAAGGTTACAGTTACCAAGTATAGCTCTTGCGAGAGTTCCTAAGATTTGAACTGTTGACAAGATAAAGCTTACTTTTCCAAGTACATTTTGAAAAAAATCAAAGGAAGTACAAATTATAAGACTTTGGTAATCATGAAGATATTCTGTTGCAATAGAAATATGTACTTCTTTTACTAGTGCATGCTTACAATCTCAGAGTTTAGCGTTAAAAATTCAATGTTGTGTGATTTTTTTGACCCCTGAGTTCTTGTTAGAATTTTTGATAGTGTTAATTATGCTTGCGACAGTTGACTATCAGTTTATTCTACAGGGAGAATGAAAATGTTCATGATTTTACAAATAACAGATATTCTTGTATACTTTAGTGTACTTATCATTTTAAAATTTTAATTCATTATCTGGGTTTGTTCACTAGGAGGTAACATCTAATATTGTACTCAGAGTATTCTATAGCATTTTAAAAATCAGGGATATTTATATAGATATATTAAATCAGGGATTTGAAGAGTATTCTTTCTCTATGGTGCTGCTACTGCTTAAAGAATCACGTATCAGTTATGATTTTTAATTGTTTTCTATGTGCAAGTTATTTTGTGAGATGCCTGGGGATGAAGCAGGGAACAAACAAGTGCATAGCAGGTTACTATTTTCAGATAAATTTTTGGCAGCCTTGAAAGGAAACACATAGGGAGATACAATACAATAGGAAGCCAAATAGTTATGTGAACACTGTGGAAGTAGATATCAGAAGAGAATAGTCACTGAGTCAAGGTGGTCAAAAGATTCAGTAGGTAAGGAAGGAATGGGCTACAAGAAGGGGAAGGAGATGAAGAGAGGGCACCGAGAGCAAGCAGACTTTGAAAGTCATGACCGCACAAGTCTCACTACAGTGAAAAGGAAGAAAGAGCCAGATTTTTGTGGACATCTCTCCATGATAGAAGGACAGCTCTATGGCCTTCAGGACAGGATGTGATGGCCTGCAGGATGCTCCTAGGAAAGACAAGAGGAGGGGGAGTAGGACCTGATAGAGGTGGAGAGAGAGTGTAGGCTAATGGCCATGAAGACGACCTCAAATAGTGGTCAGCTTGGATTTGATTGATGTTAGAAATGAAAACACCATAAAAATATTTTGAGCAATTAAATTTAGAACTGGTGACAAAGGAGTTGAAGAAGAAAGTTTGCATAATGACTGTAATTATAGAGTCAAGGATACCTTTAGTTGATTGAAACTAAATGACTTTCAAATAACTCCATGTCTCATCTTTTTTCATAAGTTTTTGGTGACTGACACGTACATCACAAGAAAACAAATTCTTATAAAAGATTTATTAAAAAATATACAATAAAATTTCAAAGATGTGTTGCCTATTTCTCTGCATTTGGCATTTCTTTCATCTCAAGTATTGTATAATAACTGATATTCAGTATAATTCTAGAAATTGATACTGGGTAGTGGCTCAGAATATAAAAATAATATTTATTCAAGGAATCTGTTTTATATCTTGCTCTCTGTTGAAAATTCCTGAGCACAGATAATTTGCCTGCTTGAAGATATTTTGTAACCCCTCACTGTCCCTAAAATGAGGTCTAAAATGATTGAAGAGTGTACAATAAAGGGTAAGTGTTAGGCTCTTGAGTCTAACCAACTCTTGTCTTGATTTTCTTACTGGCAGTTTAAACATTTGGGCAAGTTGTTTAATCTGTGAAGCCTTGATTTACACCACCACAATCACCAGCAACAACAAGAAAGAAAATAGCTATTCATAAAATTATTATGAATATAGCAAGATATTAATCACAATCACACAAAAAGCATATTCTAAATCAGTGCTCAGTAGAAGTATTAAATGGATTTGTATTAGTCTGGACCACCATGATCTGTTGCCAATGTACTTTTCCTGTTGTAGTGTCTCTTCTCATCTTCATACTGCTTATGCTGGTATCGAGCTGAATTCTCTTTATATCCATGCTTTATACTTTCTTCTTCTCTGTTTTATTTATATTGTACCCTACACAGTTTCCGACTGTTTACCCCAGTATTTTTTCAGGATCCTACTCATCCTTTCAAAGACTAGCTGAAAAAATCACTTTCTGAAAGAAAAGTCTGACACCAGCTCTTCTGAACTTTCACAGCAGTTATATCACTCGGGAGCACTATATGATTCACAATTCAGTAGCTGCAATAACAGAATTCACGCTGACTAAGTAGCAAAGGAATTTATTAAAGGATATTAAACAAGCCTGGAGAGTCTCTGCAGGACCCAGCCAATTAGACTCTGAAGGTACACAACTGGGAATAATGCCCACCTGCACTTCAAGTGCTGGTTTAGTGGATCACTGCTAGCATTCCTGCTCTGGACGATGTTGACAACCCACAGGCTGTGACTCCTCATGTTAGTCCAATCTAGACCATATGCCAGCAACAGAGCTTTGAGGGTGTGCGAAAATGCACTACACACACATACCCACCCCTCCTCCACCTGCCCACAGGCCCACACACATATTTTTTGTGTTTCCTATGGTACTTTGGATGGAAAGACTTCACAATATGAGAAGCTACCAAAATGGAGACTTTTAAAATATTGTGTTACTACAAATAAAAAATATTTGAACAGGTTCTTACTGTTTAAAAATCTTTTTATTATAACAATTTTCAAATATATATAAGTAGAGAAGAGTGATGCAATGGACACCCCTCAGTCCCCAGGTACCCCTTATCTATCTGTAATAATCGTCAAGTCCATGGCCACTCTGGTTTTGTTTCCTGGTTTCCCTCACTCACTTCTACCTGAACTTCCCTCTCATACCTTTTGATTATCTTGAGGAGAATTTTAGGTATTGTAACATTTTAAACATGTCTAATTTAGTTCGTAGCTCTAATAACACATTTCTTAAATTATAACCACAATACCGTTATCACAACTAAAAGTTGATAACAATTCCTAAATATCAACAAATATCCAGCTAGCATTTGAATTTTCCGAATTGTTTTCAGAATAACTTTTAATCTGGACCCCTTTAAATCAATTTCTAAGCAAGGTTCTCACACATATTTGGTTCTCACTTGCATGCTAAATATCTTTTAGTCTATAGATTTTATCCCTTTTTTAATCTTTGTAATTTATTTGTTGAAGAAACCAAGCCTTTTATCTTGTAAAATTTTCTCAATTTTGGACTTTGCATCCTTGTAGTATCGTTTAATCCTTAAAATGTTCTTTCTTTTCTCAAAATTGGTAATTAAATGTAGAGATTTGGCTTGATGGTTTGATTTAATTTGATTGGTGTCTCTTTCATCTTTTAAAGAATAATCTTAGATAATATGCGTTTGACTCTATTTCTTTTTCTATATGGGTGATATTAGTAGCTATTGATGAGCATCGCCTACATTCGTTATTTTACGGAGGGGGTTTGAAAAAATAATATTCTTATATTTCTTCCTTCAATAGCTAAACTATTACACTTTGCACTTTTTCCTATATGTGAACATTTGCAGAGCCGCACAAGATTCCCCTATAGACCTTAGGTGTTTGGAGTTTACAAGATCAAAGCAACCTAAAAATAATACTGAAGGGAAGGTCTGCCCTGGAGTGCAGTTAGCTTGGTATCTTTCTTTTATTATTTTTTTTTTATTTTTATTTTTTTTGGTGCTGGGGATCGAACTCAGGCCCTTGTGCTCGCAAGGCAAGCACTTTAACCGCTGAGCTAAATCCCCAGCCGGTATCTTTCTTTTATTAACTCTTTGACTCTCATTATTTTGTCCTGTGAGTGAACATGCATGCAATTGTATGCATTAATTTTGTAGGGTGGAAGTAATAAATACTTTACCAAATTAAAAATTATTTAAAGCAAAAAAAAAAAGATTTCAAACAATTTGTTTTTCATTGTTAGGACACTGAAGGACATTGTTCATAAATTTTCTTCACTATGTTAAATTGTCTGGGGAAAAAAAAACTTGATGGATACCAATTCGACCTGTTTCTCTCCCAGAAATTTTATTTTACACATTTAAAAAAATTTTTTACTGCTCATTATGGGTAAGTTGGCACCATAAAGGTGGATTACATATAGCATTACTCACAGAGTAAAAACAAGAGAGTTGCAAAGACAAGGCATGTTCAAATACCATGCATGAAGTGTAGGAGCTGAGTGGGCTGGGTTCTGGCTGCGTACCTCTGGGAGAAACTGGTTCACAAAGTGAAAACATAAAGTAAAATATCCACCAGCATGAGAAAACAGAACTATTTATAATACAGAAAACTTATTTTAAAAGAAACAGCTTCTAAAACTAGGGATCCAGTTTTTTGGGCCTATCTAAATTTCCTGGGCCATGTAGATTGCTAAGTGGGGTGCTGTACACACTGACACAGCTCTTTTTCTTCCACTGTTGTCTTCTACACTCACATTAAATGCCACCCTTAAATTTACAGATATGTAGCATAGTTGCATAGTCTGGTTTTGTAGAACATGGTAGAGAAGAAAGAGGATAAGATGGAAAACTCACATGGGTTATTGAGTCCTTCCTTCAGTGTCTCTTTGCAGAATCTAAAAGATTTTGTCTAAAGAAACGCCTGAAAGATAAACATCCCAGAAAACTTAATGTGAGTTCCAAAAGCTTGGGTGGGGAATAACTGGATGACAATAGAAAGAGTGGAAAAGAGAGTCCTTCATTTGCCTTTATTCACATGGCCTCTGGAGATTCATTAACTGCCCCTAGCCACGGAGACGGACAGCAAAATTGTGGGGTCCCCTGGAGCCACCGGTTCCTAACAGCAAGTGCTGAGAGGAAGAGCTGATACAGACAAGTGTGGACTGAGCTGCTGACCTTGTGCTTTCTCTCCCTGACATCCTCCCCCTTCAAATCCCAGGACAGGTGGTCACAATCAGAAGACTCTTTCCTCAGTGTTGCTTTGCTCCAAGTTTCCAGGCAAGTCCTGGACCACGAGAATTTCCTGATGGAGAGTTCTACAATGATCTACGTTGCCCAGGCTCCCTGCTTTGGGTTGGGTTAATTTCCTGCCCTCTTTTTAAAAAGCATCTGGCATGACACCATTTGGAGAGTAGTCTCCTCCTCTTCTTAAGTGAGGGTGTTACGATTTGAAACTAGATTTTCCCCAAGATCCTCATGTTCTCATAGGTAGGGTTTTGAAAGGTGATTGAATTATGAGGCAGCATAGCTGTCAGGAGGTGGGGTCTGGTCTGAAGAGACAGGTCGGGGGGCACGTGACCTGGAAGGGTCACCCCTTCCCTACTCCCTCACCCCTTTCTCTCCGGCTTCCTGAGCTCCACGTTGTGAGAAGTTCTTCCTCTCCCATACCCCTAAGCTGTGTGGTCTGCCTTGGAGCCAGTCAACCATGGACTGTAGCCTTGCACCAAAATAAACCTCTCCTCCTGTGACTAAGTGACTAAGACACATTATCAGACAGGTTATCTGACAGCCCCAGGGAACATATGCTCACAGGCCAAACTAGATTTTCAAAGAGTTCATAAGAGATAGATAATAAAGCATCATATACCATACAATTTGATTGATGCATTAAGTGAGTCAGGGATTTAAAATTAGCATGATAAATGATGAGTAAAGGAGTTTCAGTTGATTCTCACTGAAAAAAAATTATTACAAACTTAGTAGATTAAAACAGTATATGTATTTATTTTAACATTGGAGGTCAGAAATACGAAATTGATCTTATATGATTAAGATCAGGTGTCAGCAGCAAGGTGCTTCTGGTGGCCCTAGGGGAGAACTTGTTTCTTGTCTGCCAGTTTCCGGAAGCTGCTTTCATTTCTTGGTTTATGGCCCATTTCCCCCCAGCTTCAAAGCCAGCAGTGTGTCTTTTCTCCATTGTGACCCTTGTGATTGTATTGGGCCCCTTGGACAATAAAGGGTAATATCCCTAAACATATCAGTGAAGTCCTTTTTTACCATGAGTACTGGGTTGAATCGCATCCTCCCAAAAAAGATCATAGAAACACAGACACACATGACATACAAACACAACTCAATCCCCAAACAGCTGAGCACATCAATGCTCACACACATCATTTTATAAAATGTTCTCCCACCTGGAAAACTTTCCCATAAAAGAAGCCTCAGTAAGTTCCAAGAGTCAACATAAGGGCAATGTTTTTTTTTTTTTAATCACAATTTGAGCATAATCTATTAATTCTAGAAATTTAAAAAAGAAGTATAGTTTACAATAATATCCTAAATGTCACATTTTGTAGTAATAATTCTTCAGTTTAAAGGAGATAATCAAGGGAATGATAAAATTTTAGTATTTGAGCAGCAATACTGTCTCATGTGTCATTATTTTTAAGACACAGCTGAAATAGTCTCTTGATGTAAGAAATATTTACCATTACACAGAGAGTTTAAAAATTTGAAAGTGAATAAGCTATACATTCAAGAAGCTGAAGATTCACAGGAAATCCAAAGAAACCAACTAAAAGAAAGAAAGGAAGCCTTAATATTGTAACAACAAAAGAGGAGTTAATAAAGTAAAAAACTAAAAAAAACCCCCTCAAAATTATAAGTCTTTGGGCTGGGGACTTAGCTTAGTGGTTACAGTGCTTGCCCCGCAAGTACGAGGTCCTGAGTTCGATCCCCGGCACCAAAAAAAAAAAAAAAAAAATTATAAGTCTTTGGCAAAATTAAGAAGGAAATATAAAGCCAAAAACGAAAACAAACACACACTGAAAAAGCCAAATATATACAAATGTAATAGATTTTAAATAACAATGTTATGAACTATTAGTGTATACTTAATAGTACATAATCATAAAATATTTAGAAAAATACAAAGTATAATTTAGAAAAATATTTAGAAAATAATTAGAAAAATGGAATAGGTCAAGAAGCAGTAGAGACATCAAAATGGTCACAGAAGACCTCCTCCCTGACACCAAAACTTTGTCTCCTCTATCCTGTTTCAAAGGAAATTTCTATTAAATTTTGAAGGAAAATACAAACTCTCCCCCAGAAAAGTAGAAAAGCTACCAATTTAATAACATTAGTGTAATCTTGATTCTAATATTAGTTAAAGACAATAAGAAAAAATTATAAGATGATTTCACTTGGAAATGCATATTCCAATACTGTAAATGAAATACTAGCTAAGTAGGCATTTAATCGTTAAACAATAACTCATTTTTCAGATCAAATTTATCAGATAACTGCACTGAGGTTGCAGCATAAATGATATTGATAGAATCATTCTTATTAGGAAAAAAGAAAATAATATGGTCATTTCAATTGATGCATAAAAGGATTTGATAAACTTGAACACCTATTTGCTAAATGAATTAAGCAGTATTCATAGGGATATGTTAAAGGTTACAGGAGCCATGCTAATATATTCTAGGAGTCTAGGACAAACGTAGAATTTTGTTAATGACTCGGTCCCTTCAGTTAATTCGCTATAATTTTACTGTAGCTGCTCTTCACCCCAGAGCACCATTACAGAAGGCAGCAGGAATTTTGCTCAAGTACAAAATGACTGGCAGGAAATGGTCAGAGGAGAGGATGAATTTTAGCTGTGGTCTTTTAAATAGCCCGAGGCAGAGACAGGTGAGAGCCACAGAAATCAATGCAAAGATGATTTTAAGTCAAGCCATTGACTTTTAGATGCCTGGACGAGTTTACTTTTTCATTTCCAAAGCAATAAATCTCTGTATTCTTCAACTTTTATTTGTAAATTATTAGTGGAATTTTGGAAAATGATGCTACTATTTCAACAAGAGAAACATTTTATTTTCCAGACATAATCACAATGAACTCTTTGGTATATAGCGCCCCCCTCTATCTCTATCATGTAGGAGGAAAAAAACCCATAATCTTAATAGAGTACAACTATGTTTTGCTAACCAAAGATAATTATCTAAAAATTACCACCATTAGCATTTTCCCCCAGACACAACCACAGTTAACACTTGGATACCAAATAAAGTATATATACTATGAACAAGAAAACAGAATCCATAATTATAATAGACTACCAATCTGTTTTGTTAACCAGACAATTCTCAAAAAACTATTGCCATCAGCACTTAAACAAATAGATTTTCATTCTGTGGCATTCATGCTATTTCTTGTCTAGGGGTCACCAATTCAAATAACTACAGAATAGAGGAGATAGGTGAGTACAGAGGGAGTGATTTCATCATGTGATCTAGAAAGTGATGGTCGGGGGGTTAAAAACAAAGCATGATTATGGGTCACCAGTTTGGTATCCCTATTAGACTATAGCTTTGTCCTTACAGCTTGCTATAAAATGGGTGAAACAGGCAAGATATTCATATATGAGACAAAGGAGTATTTGGTAAGCAACAATCTCGTGATAAGGTATGTGGTCATATTTATATGGTCTTTAAGCATCCAGAAAGAGAGAAATCTCTTATGATCATAGGTATCATCTCAACACTATGATCCTTTTTTTCATATTTATGTTACTTTTTAGTTTATAAAGCATTGTTAGAATCTTTACTCCATTGTTTTTCATATAAATCTTTGATGAACAATTGGAAAAACACTGTCCATCTTTTACTTACGAGAAAGTTAGGTATTAGCAAGGTTGAATGATTTAACCTCAGTCTCAGAGGCACCGAGTGGTAGAACTGGTACCCACAGTTCTTGTGCTAGGGTACTGCAATTGGTAGCTATGAGATCAGTTGTGTCTTTTAATTGTCTGTTACAATGTCCTTCACCCCTGTCTCTGAAGGGTGTCTCTGAAGGGCCACATTACAAGCTGACCTCAACCCTCTACCAAGATGGCCAATGAGTCCAGCCCATGGAACCCGGGGACATAAGACAAGGAGACAAGGTGGCACACAACTCTTTTAGAGGGAAGAAACTCTGATGGGCAAGACTTTATGATTTATGGGAACCTTTCATATGAGGCAAGATTGAGGAATGGAAGGAAGAATGAAACCCAAGAAAAATAGGTGAGAATGAAACATACATTTAGTAGTAAGCAGGGGCAAGAGACAGAGTGAGAAACACTAAGGTATTCCTGCCCTTGCTTCCAATCATGTCGAGGGGCCAGCTGCGTCCTGCCCTTCCTACAAGTTTATCTTTCAACTCTTCCTAAAATAAAGTCCTACACTGAACTTTCCTTATGTTTTAAGCACCAGGATGGGAAATCTTTACAATGACTTAACATGGCATTGTATTTTCTGGGTCCAGCAGGTTTTAAAATGAATATTTCTCTAATGAGGTTTTCAGACACCTCATCCCATATTTGGGAACATCTCACCCTTAGGTCTCTCGATGCAAGTGAGGCATTCTCCTATACTTTATTATTTACTGCTCTTCAATTACTAGGAATCTAGCAGGCCACCCATGTAAGTCCTTCCAGTGGGTCCTGTTGAACATAAAATAAGCTTTTCCACCTTCTGTCTTTCATGCATGATACATGTCTGATCCCTTGGAACCATTTATGGATCTCTTGACCTACTAAACTCCAGAGTGGAGGTAGACTTCACAATCCTTGGGCTCCTTTATCACCAGCTAGGCATCCTGCCTCTAGGTCTTTATACGTGTCAGTGTCAGGTGTAAGATTCCTGTCTACTGGATTTTCCATATTGCCTGTTTGCCTAGTAAGTTGTCCATGTAGCACCATGAACTCCTGTAACTAGTTTCTGTGTGAAAACTTCCCGATTAGTGGCATCATAAAAAGAGAAACCCCTAGACATTAAGTATATATACCTTGATAGGAGTAATAATGCAAGGGGTAGAAAAACATCGTAAAAGACATTTTGAGGAGCTCATCATTAAACTACAGTATATAGGATACTTTATAGAATAAATAATCTTTTTTTCCTTTCTGAACAAATAAATTACAAAAGGGGAAAGCAAACATGGGAGAGACTTGAGAAACACACGATCAAATACAGTATATGAATTTGTTTAGATTCAAGCTAAACATTTTAAATCAGATAATCAGGTACATTCAAACATTGACTGGTTATTTAGTATCAAAGAATTATTATTAATATTTTTGATAATAATGAGTGGCATTGTAGTTAATGTTTGAAGAAAATGGCCCTTTTCCTTAAGGATATACAATGAAATATTTATGGATAAATTGATATGAGGGTCTGAGTTTGGTTTAAAATAATGAGGAATTTAAAGCCAAGAAGTTTCTTCTGGAGACTAATAATTAACTTATTCTGTTGCAGTAAGAAACACACGCACAGAAATTAGGGATTTGTCAGAGAAGAGTGAATTGCCCCTGGGGAGGCCACGTAGAGGTCTAGAGAAAAATAAACGGATAAGAGGGCTCAAGGTGGCGGAGCAGGGCAGGTCAATGTATCGGATCATCCAGGGATAATCACCCACAGGCGGAAGAGTAAAGGCCAAGAGGAACGCAAGTGAATGGAATACACACAGAAACCACAAGAGAACTGACAGAAAAGGAAAAAATAGTTTTAAAAGTTACAGAAGAAATACCTCGACAACCCAGGCAAAGATGGGAGAGGAAGGTCTGGGGATTTGGCTCAAGTGGTAGAAAGACGGGAGAGGCGGCGGCGGGCGCGGCCCTGCCGCAGGGCAGCCCCAGAGTCCAGGAGAACAGAAGGCCCGCGGGACACACATAGCGGAGACCCCAACGGATCAAGGGAAAGGGCGAGATTGCGCGCATGCGTGGGAGAGACGGGCGCGTCCGCGGGGATCAGCGGAAGCGGCGTCTCTGGTTTACTCTGAGGGGAAATCCGGCGACTCCAGGGAAAGAGCACCTGGTGTGTCGCGGCGGGGCTGCCAACTAAAAGACAGCATGAAGAAACTTTCTACACACAGAGCATGGAGAATTAGAAAGCCACAGTCTTATGGAGTGGGAGAAGAGGAGAGCTGGAGCCAGGTGCCCCCAGCGACCCGAGTCCACAGCGGGTGAGTGAAGGCCAACGGGACGGGAAGGGGGAGGGGATCGCCATTTTGTTTAGGAAAGGGCCCCGGGCTGGAGCTTCAGCGGCAGAACAGGGGCTCAGTCACTCTGCTACCAACCCCCAGGGTGAAAGGAGGGAAGGGCAGCCCAGTCAGTAGATGGCGGCAAGAAAACAGCGGGCTGCAGAGGACTCAGACTCTTACAGCGTGTCAATAGCCAGTCTGAGGCCTGCATATAAAGGCCTGGAAGCTCACTGTAACAACCAGCATTTACCCTCAACAGCTCTCCAGTCAGCTTTGTGCTTGGCGCGGAGGGCCCCTGAGCATCCAGTGCAAACAAAAGACACGCCCTGCTTAGAGTTCTGCTCTTTAAAAAGAGCCACAAACTCAAAAACAAAGTATGTGTGAGTGTTTTTAAGCTTTTGCTTTTTTTTGCCTTTTCTTTCTCTTTGTTTTTTTTTGCCATTTCTTTTTTCTTTCTTTCCTTTTTCTCCACTTTAGTTTTTGTTTATATCTTTTTCTTTTTTCTTATTGCTGTCATTCATTCAACAGTAATAGCTTCTTAGTTTGAATCCATGTAATGCTTTTTAAATTTCCTATCTTGTTCATTAGTTTTTACTTAGTGCATATTCCTCCTTCTATATAACACTCTCCACGTTTTTATCATGTTATATAACACTATTCCTATTACTCTCATTTATGAATGTGCCTGTGTACCTGTGCTGAGCCCGTATACATATTCTTCTTTTTTTCCATCCAATATAGTTTATAGAGGGTATGGGAACTTTCCCCTGTGCATTCATACCCCACCCTACTTTTACCTATAACCCCTCACCCCAATAACCCCTATCTCCCCTTGGTTTCTTGTTATCATTTTGTTTTTATTTCTGTTTTTGTTTTTCTTTCCCACGCTCAATTTAACATTTCTTCATCCTTCACCTTTTACCTTACTCACTGAAGCGATCCGCTACCAACTAATCAAGCATAGAACTTCCTCCTATTTCTCCATACCAATTTTGTATGCAGTCTTCCCTGATACCCCTTCCCAAATATACAACATCAAATCCTTAATATTAATAGCACCCTTTGCTCCTCTGCCATTTCTTTATTCCCACACTACAGAACACAGGACTAGAGAGAGAGGAAGAGAAAAATTAAATTGTTGGCATTTTTATTCTCTTTCTAGCTCTGTTTCTCTTAAGCTTACCACTTTGGCTTTACCTGGACTTCTACCCTCCTGGGCATTGGAGGGTATATTTGTTAAAACCTTGTTGAATATATGGGTGAAGAAATGATTTGGAAAACATGCATGGAATGATCCATTGAAATATCTAATAGATGCTTCTAGTCAGCATTTTATTGGTTTAAGTTAGTACATTTTTTAAAGTTATTTAGTATCTTCTTTTATTGTTTCAAATGCTCATTACGCTGTTTTACCATTGTAGAATCATGCTTCCATTGGTTCAGATTCATTTCAATAGTTGGCTAGGTTCTCCCCCTCATCTAGAGAATAGACAAAGGGGAGAAATAGTAACTGCAAGGACTATTATGTAGAAATAGTGTAAGACACAAACTGGAGAAACAGTTTCAAAGTGAAGTATCCTAGTAGCAAAACCTAGAGACAGAAACAAAATCACTTAACTGAAACAGCAAATACAAGAACTGGACATACAAAGTTGAAAACTACTCACAGGAAAGGAACAAACTACTAGAAAACTTCATATAACCACAAATCAGTGAAAGAAGAAAAGTCAGAAAAGGCAAAAGCTCCTGGAAAATTAACAACATACTCCTAAACAATGAATGGGTCACAGAAGAAATTAAAAAATTTCTTGAAGAGAGTGACAATGACCACACAACTCAAAGAAACCTTTGGGACCCACTGAAAGCAGTTCTAAGAGGAAAATTTATTGCAATAAATGCACACATTAGGAAAACAGAACCAGTCCAAATAAACAACCTTATGAAAAGTCTTGAGACACTTGAAAAACTATGATAAACAAGATCCATACTGAAGCTAATAATGGAAATCATAAAGATGTGAGCAGAAATTAATGAAATCAAAACAAACAGAAAAAAGAGTAAAACAAATAAATGAAGCCAAGATCTAGTTCTTTGAAAGAATAAATAGGATAACAAGCCATTAGTAAGACTTACTAAGAGAAAGAGAGAAAAGACCAATATATAATACAATTAGAAATGACAAAGGTGAAATCACAATGGATGTCATTGAAATCTAGAAGATAGTAACTACTTCGAAAAACTTTTTCAACCAACTAGTAAATACAGAAGAAATGGACAGACTTCTACACACAAACTACCAAAACTGACTCAAGAAGACATAAATACACTTAACAACTCAATCACAAGCAAAGAAATTGACTCAGTAATAAAGAATCTATCACCTAAAAAAAGCCCAGGACCTGACAGATTCACAGCTGAATTCTACAAAACCTTTAGGGAGATTATATCACCAATAATTCTCAAGTTGTTCAAAGAAATTGAAAGGGACAGAGTACTCCCAAACTCATCACCCTGATCCCAAAACTAGACAAAGACCCAACTAAAAAAGACAACTATAGATCAATTTCCTTAATGAACTTAGATGCAAAAATCCTCAACAAGATATTAGCAAACAGAATGCAACATATTATCAAAAAGCTGATACACCATGATCAAGTAGGTTTCATCCCAGAGATGCAAGGATCGTTCAACATATGAAAGACTATAAATGTAACACACCACATAAATAGGAGCAAGGTCAAAAACCACATGATCATATCAATAGATTCAGAAAAGGCTTCTGACAAATTCCAACACCTCTACCAGATAAAAACCCTGAAGAAAATAGGCATACCTGAAGGACCACACCTGAATATGATAAAGGCTATATATGACAAACCAATACCAGCATCACACTAAATGGGGGAAAATTGAAAGCATCACCCTAAAATCAGTAATAAGATGAGGACATCTGCTATCACCTCTGTTATTTAACATAGTACTTGAAACATTAGCCGGAGCAATTAGGCAAGAAGAAGTAAAAGAAATAGATGTAGGAAAGGAAGAACTCAAATTATCACTATTTGCAGGTGATATGATACTCTACATGGAAGGCCCAAAGAACTCCAACAAAAAGCTTCTAAAATTAATAACCAACTTCACCAAAGTAGCAGAATATAAGAGCAACATGCAAAAATCATTAGCTTTTATATATATCAACAATGAAAAGGATGAGAAGGAAATTGTGAAAACAATACCATTCACAGTTGCTTCAAGAAAAATGAAATACTTAGGAATTAACCTAATTAAAGAAGTGAAAGACCTCTACAAAGAAAACTACAGCACTCTGAAAAGAGAGATTGACGAGGAAATCAGAAAATGGGAAAATATCCCTTGCTCTTGGTTAGGCAGAACCAATATTGTTAAAATGGACATACTTCCAAAACTGCTATACAGTTGTAGTGCAGTCCAATCAAAATACCAAGAGCATACTTTATAGATCTAGAGAAAACAATCCTAAAATTTATATGGAATCAGAAGAAACTTTGAATAGCAAAAGCACTACTGGGCAATAAGACCAAGGCAGGTGTCATAGCAATACCAGACTTCAAGCTATACTACAGAGCAACAGTAATAAAAACAGCATGGTACAGGAACAAACATAGATATGTGGACCAATGGAACAGAATGGAGGACACAGAAACTTCCCCAGACATATTCAAATACGTGATTTTTGATGAAGGGTCCAAAAGCATATGTTGGAGGAAAGATAGTCTATTCAACAAATGGTGTTGGGAAAACTGGTTATCCATTTGTAGAAGAATGAAACTAGACCCATATCTCTCGCTATATACTAAATAAAAAAAGATCAAAGATCTCATATTAAAACAGAAACATTAAACCTTCTGGAAGACAAAATAGGTAAAACACTTGAAAACATAGGAGTAGGAAAGGACTTTCTAAACAGAACCTCCATTTCACAGAAAATAGCAACAAGAATCAACAAATGAGATTATATGAGACTAAAAAGCTTTTATACAGCAAAAGAGTCAACTAGTAGAGTGAAGAGAAAACCCACAGAACGGGAAAAAGTCTTTGTCAGTCACTTCTCAGACAGAGGACTAATATCTAGAATATACAGAGAACTAAAAAAAAAAATGACCCACTCAAGAAATGGGCTAGAGAAATGAACAGACACTTCACAATGGAAGAAATACAATGGCCAACAAATACATGAAAAAATGTTCAATATCTTTGGCCATTAGAGAAATGCAAATTAAAACAACACTAAGATTCCATCTCACCCTGGGAAGAATGGCAATCATTAGGAAATCAAACAATAACAAACTCTGGCATGGCTGTGGTGAAAAAGGAACCCTCCTACACTGTTGGTGGGAATGCAAACTAGTACAACTGTTACGGAAATCAGTAAGGAGATTTCTCAAAGGACTGAAATTAGAAATCCCATATGATCCGACCATTTCCCTGCTAGGTATCTTCCCCAAAGAGCTAAAGACATCAAACTACAGTGATACTTGCATACCCATATTTATAGCAGCATAATTTGTAATAGCTAGATTGTGGAAGCAGCCCATATATCCATCCACAGATAACTGGATAAACAAAATGTGATATGTATATATAATGGATAGTATTCAGGTATAAAGAAGGACAAATTAGAGTCATTTATAGGAAAATGGTTGGACCTGGAAAATATAATGTTGAGTGAAATTAATCAGACTTGTAAACTTGAATACCGTATGGTAGCCCTCATTTGAGTGAGGCAAAATACAAACAAAAGAAAATGGTAAATAGTGGATTAAAAAAAGACAAGAAGCAACAAGATATATCATGTACAGGTACAAATCCCTTTCGATGAATGTTATCACTATGTACATCTAAAATGTACCATTAAAATATAATTAAAAAAAAACGACAAGGGGACAGATCTCACTTAGTAGACAAAGGGTCCAAGGGAACAAGAAGAGGGCAGAGGAGGAGGAGAATGAGAATTCAGAGGAATAAAAATATCCCCAAAACAAGAACCTAATGACCCAAATTTAAAACAGTAACACATACACTAGGTACTACAGTTGACTTTATATAGTTGCGACTTAATACTGCATCTATGTGGTTGTTTGCACTGCTCATTGTTATAAGCAGAAGGCACAATGTCTTATGGTCTGTAAGTTTGTGTAATTTTGGATAAATTTTAATAAAACTGTGTATAGGCTGGGGATTTAGCTCAGTGGTTAGAGTGCTTGACTAGCAAGCACAAGGTCCTGAGTTCAGTCCTTAGCACCTCCCCCCTGCAAAAAAAATCCAGATCTAGAGTTCAAATTCCAGTCAACATAATAAAACTGTGTATTAAAAAAAAGAAAAAGAAATGTAGGTTAGGTCAAAGGTTGAAGGGCCTTGTAAAATAGGCTAAGGGGTTAAATGGAAGTTACTATTCAATTGTAGTGCATCATAATGTTTTGTACCAAAACTTTGTGACAAAATTAGGTGCAAATTTAATTACTAGTCATCACGGTTTATCAAATTACTGGAAGCTCCCTTTGTTGGAGGATGCATTTTGAAAAAAAAATTAGACCTATGGAAGATGAGTAATGAATTTTAATAACAGTTTAATGGTGATAGAGGCATTTTTTCTCGTAATTTTATTTTTGTCACTTAAGTGATAAATTTTCAGTTTTACAGCCTTGGAAAACAGAATTTAATAATAATAAACTTTCAGTGGCCTGTATAGTAAAAAGTTAAGGCTGCCTGGTTTCCCAGTGCTGATTGTGAATTGAGATTTAAATTCTCTGTGATGCTTTTGTTGTTGTTCTTTTTTTTTCTCTTTCTCAATTTAGTGTAGTTGAATCCAAATCCATGACATATAATTTCCCTATTTTCCCCCATAGCACAGTGTTGGACTGCGATCTGTTTCGCAATAGGTTTTTTAGAAATTGGGCTTTTGTGGGAATTGCCTCAAAGATGATTAATAATAAACAGAATAAATTTCATGATATAGTGAATATTATTTTAAAAGTTGTAGGTGGCTTCTGTTGCTGTATTTTTTTGCATGCAAAACAACTAATTTGAGAATTAAGCTTCCTATGTGATTGCATGCTTCCTGCCTTGAGAGTAACCCTTCTGGAAAGCATCCTCGAAGCAGAAATAGAAAGCTTGCTGTCTCATCTGAATTAATTGAATTTTATTATGTTTACCATAATCCCTAGTTTCCTAATTCACATAGTATGAAATCCAGGCAGCGACATATGGTTTGTGTTACCCATGGATTTAAATTTAACTATTTGCTGTCAAGTTTCAGGTTTGATGGAAATCTATCAAGTTTTATAAGACATATATAGCAGAACGAAATTGTAGAATTTACAAGTGCCTTCGGTAGAGTTTGTGAAAGTAGAGAATGGGATAGGAATTCTCATTTGTTTGATCAGAAAAACATTTAGGTGAAAGGCAGTTGAGGAAAGTAAGATAGGATAGAAAAAAATAATTTAAAAAAAGCTAACAAGCCAAGCCAGAATGTGGTCCCAGCTGGAGAGTAATTTCAGAAAGATCCCACAGGGAAACTGTGAAAGATAAACGACCTGACACAAATCACTCCCACCCGTGTGGCATGAGTCATTCAGTGTCTTCCTTGAGGAGGGCTGGGGTGGCAGTGTTGTGGCCTCTGGGGTGAGGCTGTTCTTGTTTGTAGGAGGGCCATTCTCCAGAGACAAGAGTGTCTATGGATTGTTGCCCCCACCTGTGTGTGTTGCCTACTGGGGTGACCTGGGTCTCACCTTTTCCTCTAAGGGGGTGAGCCTTTATCAGGCTGTGCTTGCTGTACTTTCTCAGTCATTGTTACAAGGGGGAAGGGAAGTAGCAGTAGATTACTTGAATGCTTAACACTTTCCCTCTCTGCCTCTCATCTGTTGCAGCAGTTATAATTCCTCATGATGATCATGGTCAGTGATCTCTGTCAGGACAGTAACCTTTGCTTTCTGATCTACTGGTTTAAAGGTTCCAAAAGGAACAGATGGTAGCATTCACTTTAAGATGAATAAGACTCTTTCTGTGTGTTTGGTGGAAAGATTCCACAGAACCTGAAATTATGAGGACAGTATGCGGATTTCCCCAAGTGGGTCTGTGGGAGTGATGGTGAGCAGGGCTACTACTACTTCCATCCTGTTTGCTGGGCCTACTGTTCTACTACACCCAACCTGCTAGGTCAGCAGCACCTTCAGGGAGCCATGTCGAGCCCTGCAGTGCCCACAGCTCTGAGGGTATCGTACATGGGAGGAGCAGTGGATGCTGTAGTAACATGACCAGTGCTTCTTCTCCTTCTCTGTGCTGTGGGGACTTGGCTTCAGGGTAGTGGATACAGGATTCCATGATGGAAAATTAGACATTCCGCAAATCTTTGGTGATGCATGGTGCTAGCTGGAGAGTAGGAGCAGAAAGGCAAAATCATTCCTTAAATGTCAACATAAACAGGTGGGATATTGCCCTTTCCAAAAAGTGTCTGGTTAGTCTCATTGAAAGAGCACTGTATTAGGGGCTTAGGGTCATTTTCCAGCTGACAGGCTAGATGCTATGAGGTAGTAATATCTAGAGTCTGTGCAGGTGGGGTCATACATAGATCTCTTTCTACCATCATGGCTATTCCCTTCAAGCACAAGAGAAGTTGAAGATGGGCTGGGTGACTGTGCCATCCTGTCCACTTGGTTGCTGAATGCATCTTCCTTGTGGAATAGTCTTTCTAGTAGACAAACGTGTGATGTGAGAGTCCCACTTACTTGACTGTTTTTAGCTGTATTGTTTTCTTAGTGTTTACTTGGGTATTACAATGAACGTATGTTACTGTGATAAAAATTCTACTGTGAATGACATTTTCATACTTCAAGTAGAGTATAGAAACTCTTCCTAATTTAAAATTTATTTCTTCTATACATACTGACCCACTTATCGCATGATTTATTACTAATCAATGATTTATGCTTATCAACCTTCAAACATGATCAAACAGCTCATCAAGAGAAGCATGTCTGTTATACTGCACTTATTTTTACCTGTTGTAATATTGTTCTTCTTCTTACATCCTTTCTGTTTTTAGGTATTTTTTAAGAATAGGTCCGCGGAGCTGTGTGTGGTGAAGCACGCCTGTAATCCAACACTTGGGAGGCTGAGGCAGGAGGATTGTTGTGAGTTTGAGGCCAACCTGGGCTACATGGTGAGTATGAGGCCAGTCTGAACTACATAGTGAGACCTTGTCTCAAAAAAGAAAACAAAACAAAATCTGGGCAACAGATTCTCCTAGTTTTCCTACATTTGAAAATGTCTTTGCTCTCCTTTCATAAAGAAGGGTATTTTTGTCAGGTATAGAACTTGGAACTGATAGTTTTTTGAGTATGTGGAAAAAAATGTGCTAAGTTTAATGTAATACAAACCAAAACTCTGGAATATACTAAAGGAAATGAAGTCCTGAGGATTAAAGTTTAATGCTATAGTTGCAGTCTAAATAGCCAGTTTTGATTGAAAAGAAGAAAATGTGTAGTTCGACTTTACTTCTTTTATAAGGTGGAAGATTCTTCTTTTGGATTGAGGGGAGATACACATGAAGGCCTTTTCTTTTACCTACTCTCGATAGTAGTTGACTGCTAGGTAGATGTTTCTTGTTTTCTTTTCTTCTGAGGCATGCAGAGGAAGGAGGCGGCTGAGGGCAAGGAGGATGAAAACATGAACTAAAAGCTACTTGGGGAGGCAAGATGTAGAGAAATGTATAGAGTTCTGTAGCAGACACATCTGGCTTTGCATCCTATCTCTGCCATTTACTAGGAGCCTGGTCTTTGGTTAGTTATTGAGCATCTCTAAGTTTCAGTTCCCCCACAGATAAAAGTGGAATAATAATACCTATACTTCTCTCTGGGCTATTGTGAGAAGTAAAATAAAATGAGATATGCAGACTACCTAGCATGTGACAGGTGCTCAATAAAGGTGCCAGTGGAATAATTTATTTTTTTTAAAGTTGTGATGTCATCTTCTCTATAATTTATGGAGAGTTACTCTTATTTAAATTTCTTTATTGGTTTAGTTATCTTAATAAAGGTAAATAAAGTTTATCAGTCTTGTTCAAATCAGGAGAGAAAAATCACAGAGTAATTAAAACAGGGACAGTTTAATACAGAGGATTAATCCACAGATGAAGCTAATGCCCCTAAGATCTAATTGCCTTCTAAAAGCCCCATCTCTGAGCACATGAGTCTTTTGGATGTCCACATCACAAAAGGTGGTGAGACCCGCTGTGCATGGCAGGAGCCAGGCACTGGAGAAGATGTGAGTGCCGAAGTAGCCACCTGCACCATATTTCTATTCCTAACAACCTAGTTTATCAAAGTGTTAGTGAAAAGTGATAGCTAGAAGACCATAGTCATTGTATTTATTTTGTAAACATTCTACTTATTTAGCAATTGAAACAGACATAGAAAAACAGTGTTTGATGTCATGGAACATACTTGTTATTTACTCTTATTATTACATAAAAGGATGTGGCCAAAGAGATGACTAAGAGTTGGACAGAGTAATAGTATGTCTGCTATTTTGTATGTCTAAACATACTTGGGCCAGGATTTGTGCATATGAGAGCTGCCCTCTTCTTTTAGATACCTAGCATATCTCCTATGTTTTGTGTAGTAATAATCAGAACTATATCTAAAATCATATATTTTGGCTTAATGATGGGACTACTCTCTGAGAAAAGTATCCTTAGGTGATTTCATCATTGTACAAACATCATACAGGATACTTGTATAAATCTAGATGGTATAGCCTGCTACACACTTAGGCTATATGATATTTATGCAATATATTCCTTGTAGGGTCATAATAAACAGAACAACAGGAATTAAAGCACAAAAGATAATGCAATCATTAGATAGGGTAAATGTGGGATGTATGCTGTTGCTGCCAGTGTAAGAAGACATACTGTTTTACAGTAAACTTTTAATAAGTAGGAGTATACTCTAAAATAATGATAAAACATATACCGTCATAAATACATAAACCAGTGACATAGTTGCTTATTATCATTATCCAGTAGTAAGTACCATACATAATTTTTATACTTTCGTATAATTGGCGAAGAGGTAGATTTGTTTACAGCAAACCCTTGAATAATGAGTTGTGCTATGCTCTTATGATGGTTATGACTTCACTAAGCAATACGAGTTTTTCATCTCCATTGTCCTCAAGATTCAGAGGGGACCCAGAGCTCCTTCCACAAGTATCCACCATTTATCTATTATTGTGTCTTTCGCTTTGGTCTTGCTGCCCTGTGCAGAGGGATGTTTATGACAGAAGAGATTCCCTCATCCCTGTAGAGAAGGAAATGGAATTTGATGAAAAGCTCTTATTATCCAAACTTGATCAGTCTTAAATTTTCTTATAATTGATGACATCGTGTGTGTCTTGATGATGTGGAAGTGTTTTGGCACTGTTTCAGTTAGAATGTGTATGTCTGCAATGAATAAAACCCCAATTGAGCATCTGAGATAACTCTCATTAAAAAGAACATTGAACAGGCAATGAATTTAGTTCCTTAGCTCAGGGACGTTCTCAGGGAACTTACTTATTTCCACCTTTCTGTTCCTTAGCATATTTAATTTTTGTCTTCCTTTAGTGAGTAATGGTGGCAAGATGGCTTCTCATATTCTAAGCATCATCGTAACACATTATCACTCAAATAGAAGGGAAACAAAAGGGAAAATTAAACCATGACTGGTGAGACTAACCATGATTCAGTGTTTGTAACTAGACATATTATGGTAATTGTGCTTCTGTAAGCAAGAAGTGAGAGGATGGTGTGGGGTAGGCAATTAATCTGTGTTGCATTCGATCCTTGCCTTTTATGTAAAACATCAGTGTCAGAGAAAGTCTCCAACCTGAAGTTTTATATCTGCTATGTCCACACCAAAAGAACCTCTTTTCTTCTCTCTTCTTTCCCCTTGACTTTTCCATAATTTAACCTTTCCACCACCTAGTGGATCTGAGAAAGTTCTACTATGCAATTAGTACTTATATGTTAATTTGAATGATGCTGGACTTATCAATGTGAATATATTTTTCTCACACATGTTTCACAACTTCTCCAAGTAACTTGGGATTAATGAAAAATGAACAATAACTATGGATAGGTGAATAAAAGTTGCTTAAAGTCACCAGAGAATATTTTTAACAATGGAAAAAAAATCTCTCTAATTTACAAAGTAAAGCAGTGAAAACAACATTTGACATCTTCATTTTGAAACAAAGAAAAAAATCATCTGTTAATAACATTTAATCACATTATTAGAGATTGACAATTGTGGAAAAGGAGATGTCCATTTTATTTCTAAAATAGGAGTAAGCTAATCCAATCATACCCTGCAGAGAGAGAAAATGTGTTGGCTCATGACTTTCTTTTATAGTGTGAGCTGTCATTTACCTTAAGCCTTCTCTCATCTCAGGTGGGAATATCATGGTGGCTATACACACATTTTAAAAACATGAAACTCAATGGAGAATAATTAATCTTCCTATAATAGGAAACATAAAATTAAAAAAAGATGAGTGGAAAAATCCAACACAAAGGAGAAAGACGAGATAAGTGTCACAAAAACCCAAACATGGAGAAGATCCAGCACTTTGCGGGGAGCCATAGCCAGGCGTTGTAACAGGAGAGGAAGTCATTTGGAAAATGGCATTTCTCACATGCTGGCTGTAAGTCAATCTCCCGGGTAAGAGTATTGAGTTAAACAACCTTTGCCAGTTTCTCATTGCTATGAATGTAATAAGATTCCTGCCACAGAATCATTATATTGTTCAGTGGTTTCCCACCTGCTGCTCATACATTGCTAAAGTCATTTTCCCAAAGTCTTGCCTATCAAGTTCCATCTCTTTAGTCCTGCATGTCCCTTTGGTGGGAAAATACATCAATAGTGTGAGAAGTCATCCTGAAGTGCAGCCAAAGAAGGAATAAAGGTGAGTCGTGAACATTAAAGTGTAGATCCTTTAACAGTTGGAGAAGGATGGTATAAATACTCTTAAGGAGACTGAAAAATAGGAGGGAAGAAAGAGAACTAAATAAAGACACTCAAATGCCATACATTTTCATAAAACAAGGAATTTAAAAAGCCAGTAGTTTTACGTATTAGACAAAAGCAAATGAAAGAAAAGAATTTGGAAGTTTGAAAGAAAAGAATTTGTAGTTTGGAAAATGTGGATTCTACTTCTGGCCTCATTGCCTAGTCATGTAATTTTGAAAAAGTGACCAAATCTTTTCTTTTAAAAACAGCTTTATTAAAAAAAAACAGCTTTATTGAAATATAATTCATACCCTATAACATTCAGTCATTTTAAATATAAATATATAATTTAATGCTTTATGATATATTAATAGAATTGCATAAAATTACCACAGTCTAATTTTAACGTATTTCATTACTCCAAAAAGAAATCCCATACCCATTGGCAGTTACTTTTTCCCTATTCTCTCAAATCTTGGCAACCACTAAGCTATTCTATTTGTATAGATATGTCTGTTCTAGACATTGAATATTAATGGAATCATATATCAAGTGGCATTTAATGGCTGCTCCTTCCATGTAATACAATGTTTTTAAGGTTCATTCATTTTGTAGTATGTATCAATACTTCTTTTTTTTTTTTTTTTTTGTGGTGCCGGGGATCGAACTCAGGCCCTTGTGCTTGCAAGGCAAGCACTCTAATCACTGAGCTAAATCCCCAGCCCTCCAATACTTCTTTTATATTGCCAAATAACAGTCTATTGTATAGATACACTACATTCTACTTCTATATCCATCAGTTGGTAAGTGTTTGGATTTTCTTCTTTTAGATATCGTGTATAGTGATGCTATGAGCATTCATGTAAAAGTTTTTATAAATTAAGGCAATTAACTTCTGTAAAACAAAAATTGAGTTTGTGCTCTATGTTTCTGTTTGAGGGAATGTGCATTTTATTGCTTATTGATTTATGACACAGGCATTGAAGAATACAACATTACTATGTTTTTAGCTGATATTTCTCATAACACAATTAGCAATACCATATTTCAGTTGTGGCTTTCAGTTGGTAGATTGACAAGAGGTTCTTAAGTATTTGTTAACAGATCTTCTTTGTGTGTGTGTGTGTGTGTGTGTGTGTGTGTGTGTGTTTCACTGAGGATTAAACCCAGGGCATTCACACTGAGCTATATCCTTAGCTCTTTAAAAAAATTTTGATGCAGGGTCTCATTAAGTTTCCCAGGATGGTCTTCAACTTCCTGTCTCATCCTCCTCAGTAGCAGAGGTTACAGGCATGCACACCATGCTCAACTTTAACTTTCTTTTGTATTTATCTGTTGATCCATCGATAGATTGGATGATTGAGCCATTTGTTCATCCATGCATCCATCCATCAATCCATCCATCCATCCATCCATCTGTCCGTCCATGCATCCATCCATGATCCATTCATCCGTGTGTTACAAGATGCTTATGAATGTCAATAATGTGCTATTCCCATGAGATATCTAATGGTGAATAAGAACCTGTGCCTGAGGAGTTTATATTCTGGTAGAGGAGAGAGGCCATATGTTCAATTCAATTAAATACACAATAGAAAGTAAGAAAGTAAGAATGACATTTAATGAGACTCAGACACAATCTCAGTGATTTCATAGGTTATAGTTCTTTGCCCGCAATAGTATTTCAACAAATTATTTTCCTACTTTATCTCAACAAATTCTTGCTAATATTGCAATAAGAATTGGTTGAAATGAATTAGGAGAATTCATTTATATTTGAAAAATGTAAATGTTTCAAGTAGGAGGTAGTGACTTTTGAAAGATGTTATTCTTGTAGATCTACAAAGTCTTGTAGATCTTGTACTGGTGTATGATAAAGTGGTGCATAAAAATTACCAAAGAGACCCCAAAGTGTTGGTAACAGTTAGCTACAGAAGCTCAAAACTTGTGCCTTGGGAGCTATGTGGCTATACTTTGGCACAAAAATCTGCTCTACATTGCTGTCCAATTTGTCTGAATGTACCCTGAAAAACAAATCTCTTTCTTTTTTTATTTTTTTCTTTTTTAAATTTTTTATTTTTACCAAGAACATGTATTGGTACATTGTATACATAATGATCACAATCAACGTGGTTATTTTGTACCTGTACATGATACATCTTGGTTTTCCCCCCTCTTCCCCCTTCCCCTCCCCTCCCTTCCATTCACCCACCCCTCCTATTTGCAACAAGTGTAGTTACACTTTACCATTTTTTCCTCTTTCATCTTACTTTTCTTTTAACCTTCTTCTTTATCCCCCTTTTCCCTATCTAGTTCTCCTCTCTTTTGAATACTATC
>PVJO010020312.1:0-32330 GCA_004026905.1 Hystrix cristata
AAACCATAACTGTAAATAAGGACAAAGTAGTGTAACGGATATCATATAAAAGGAAGATAATATACAAAGGAGAGGAGTACCAGAAAGAGGGAAGGGGGGAAAAGCAGGAAGGGAAAAAACGGAAAGAAAGGGGAAAGGGAAATCATGGAGAATTGTAAATAAACCTGCTGTAAATAGGGATGGAGGGAACAGAAGGGAGAGGAGGGTGGGGGGGAGAACCAAGAGACACCATGTACAGGTACAAAACAAACATGTTAAATGTGATCAGTATATGGACAATGTACCAATACATGGTCTTGGTTAAAAAATAAAAAAAAAAAAAACATTTTAATGAGTTTCTTTTTTTTTTTTTTAACCAAGACCATGTATTGGTACATTGTATACATAATGATCATATTCAACATGGTTATTTTGTACCTGTACATGATACATCTTGGTTTTCCCCCTTCTTCCCCTCCCCTCCCTTCCATTCCCCCATCCTTCCCTATTTGCAACAGATTCATTTACATTTTTCCATTTTTTCCCTTTCTTCTTTCTTTTCCTTTTCCCTTCCTTCTTTCCCCCTTCTCCCTATCTAGTTCTCCTCTCTTTTGAATACTATCCTTTTGTTTTTACATAGTATCTATTATATCTCTTTGTCCTTATTTACACTTACAGTTTCTCATATCAGAGAAACAATTCAATGTGTACTCATGAGTTTCTGATTTATTTCCCTTAACCTAAATGCCCAACAACTAATGAATGGCTAAAGAAGATGTGGTTTTTCTACACAATGGAGTACTACTCTGCCATTAAAAAATGATAAACTAGAGACATTTGTAGATAAATGGATGCACCTTGAGAACATACTCTTGTATTGAGTTTCTTAAAGGCAAAAGTTAACACATTATTCAGACATTATTTATACAGTTGTATACATATACAGTGATTTACATAAAATAACAGGAACCTATATAAGAATATAAGCATTGAGCTTTAAAAATACATACTTATGGTACCCCTACCCTAAAAACACAGAATATTTTTGTCACTATAGAAAGTTCCTTCTATTCTATTTCTCTTCAGTACTTATTTCCACCTGCACTCCAGATTAACTATGATACATTTCTGAGCATTCTGAAAATCCAAACAAATGGAATCACACATTATACACTCTTTTATGTCAGGATTCTTTTGCTCTGCCTAAGGTTTTTGAGTTTCAACTGGGTTTTTACATCTATTATATTTGTTTCCTTTTGTTACTGAGTAGAATTCCATTGTATAAATGCAGTAGAACTTCTTTAATTCATCTTCTATTGACAGTAGTTAGAAAATAGAGCTACTAATTATAGATCTTTCTATGGACTTGGAAGGAAGCTCATACATCATTAGCCTAAGTTTTCATTTTTTTTTTTATTTCTCTTGATTAAATAAATATCCTGGAAGAGGAACTGTTGTCTCCTATGTTATTATATGATAAATTACCAGTAAAAGACAAACTATTTTTCATAGTAATTGTACAACAGCACTATATATGATTTCTAGTGGCAATAATCCTTGCTAAACCTTAGTACCGTCAGACTTTTTCACTTTAGCCATTCTTTTAGATGAGACATGGTTTCTCATTGGAGATTTTAATTTTCAGTTCTCTAATTGAATATTTCATTCTATTTACATTTCCAAGGAATTTGATCTAAGAATGTCGATGCCAGGAATAATTCCAAAAACCAAACTCTGGAAGTATATTTCAGGACTGAGTTATTTGGCAGACCACGTGGAAATGAGTAACTACAGCTATAGCTATGGCAGTATGTGAAGTATGAATGGTCCTTGACGTGATATTGTAATGTACTTATTAGTACTTTTAACAGTAAACGTCATACCTTTGGTTGGATGGGGGGGTTGTCAGTGCCTGGTACAAAACTCCATTGGAAATTGAGAGGTATGAGGCTCATTTAAATTACAATTAAATGACTATTTGCCCACTTTGGGCTTCTTGTAACAAGTGATCAGCAGGTGAGGAAAGAAGTTATCCTTTTTTTTTTTTTGCAGGGATAATTGACCTCAATCATGAGGAAGAAGTAGGGCTGCTATCTCACAGTGGGTCAAGGAAGAATATGGCTGGTGCTCAGTGTAAGTCTTGCTCTTGCTACTCCCTTACCCAGTTTTAATTGTAAATGAACAATAACAAGAAATGGCATGGCAAATAAGCACTCAGTGCCTTTGAGGTTAAGTCTGGGTCACATCATCAATTAAATTATCTAGACCAGCAAAGAGTGAGAAAAATACAGAATGGATCCTGGAAGAGAGGGCTGATGGATATTGGTCGTATCCTTAATAGCACTTTTACCAATATGGGCTGTATTTTGTCTCACTAATCCATCTGTGTTTTACCAACAAACAAAACCAACAAGAATTCTGAAGAAATTTGTAGATAGGGCAAACATATTAAAATGCAAGGATATGTGAGCTATACAAAGGATGATCTGTAGAGAGTACCATGTTGTTCAACTTGTATCCATCCTCTAGTTATCTCCCCATGGGAATTGCCCATGGGTACAAGGGAATGTCCCAAATTTATGCCTTCTCTAAGATCATGGATTATATCCAATGACTTACTTATGCAGGGGTTCAAAGGCATAGCTTAGATCTCTCCAACAGGAGTTGAGGCATTGGTTGCAACCTAATTGCAGTCAGCTTCTCTCAGTCTGTCTTCTTCTTCACTTTCTTCCAGAACACAACCCCAAATACATTTTTTTCAAATTTCTTCTCTGAAATTAGAGGCTTATGGCTATAAATTTTTAAAATTATACATAGATTTTAGTAATAATATTTAAATATTTGCATCTGATTTCAATTATATTTTGGTGAAATTGTTTCATGGAAACTCAAACTAAATCGATGCTTTAATTTGGTTCTCATGTTTGGTATGAAACTCTAACTGAGGGTTTCTTCTCTTAGAACTCTGAAGGTCTTATTCCTCTGTTACAGACATAAAGTCTCAGACCAATCTTACTTTCACTTTTACATAAGGGACTTTTCTTGACATGTTTAAAATCTTCTCATTGTCTATGGCATTTGAACAATTGAAAAGTGTGTGTAATAGTGTAATTTTAACATTTATCAGATGACCCCTTAGTAGTTTCATACTATCACAGGATTTATGACTTCTAAATATGGAGTATTCTATTATATTGTCTTGCTTTTTTCTTTTTCTTTTTTCTAGAACTTACGTTAGGTGGATACCAGACCTCCTGGACTGGGTCTTTCCATATATCTTTTTAAATTTTATTTTAATAGTACATTTTAGTGTACCATGTACATAGTGATAACATTCATCATAGGGGATTTGCACCTCTACATGATATATCTTATTGCTTCTTTCTTTCCCATTCCCCTCCCCTCCCCTCACCCCCTCCTCTCTCCCTATTTACAAAAATTTGTTTCCATTCTTTCCTTCCATTTCTTGTTTCTCTTGTCCCTTTGCTCCTTTCCCCCTCCCTTGTTCCGTTTCCCATTTGGACATTTTCTTCCCTTTCTCAATATAATATATTTTAGTCTTTATTTACACTTTCAGTTTCTCACACCAGAGAAACAATGCAGTATTTAAACATGTGTGTCTGACTTATTTCACTTAAGAGTATGGTCTCAAGATGAATCCATTTACCTACGAATATCTCGAGCTTATCACTTTTATGGCAGAGTAGTACTCCGTTCTATAAAAAAAAACACATTTTCTTTATCCATTCTGCTGTTAATGGGCATTTGGGTTGTTTCCAAGATTTAGCTATTACAAACTGTGTTGCTATAAACATAGGTGTGCATGTATCGCTGAGGTATGATGCTTTTAATTCTTTTGGGAAGATACCAAGAAGGGGGATAGCTGGGTCAAATGGAACCTCTAGTCCTAGTTTCCTGAGGAATCTCCACACTGATTTCCATAGCGGTTGCACCAGTCTACAATCCCACCAACAGTGGCAAAGGGTTCCTTTTTCTCCACAGCCCCTCCAGCATTTGTTATTGGCTGATTTGTTGATAATAGCCATTCTTTCTGGAGTGAGGTGAAATCTCAGGGTTGTTTTAATTTGCATCTCTCAAATGACCAGTGATGTTGAACATTTTCTCATATGTCTATCTGCTATTTCTACTTCTTCATCTGAGACTTGTCTATTCATTTCAGCTCCCCACTTTTGGATTGGGTCTTTAAATTTGGGAGGTCTGATTTTTTGAGTTCTTCATATATTTGAGATGTTAGTCCTTTGTCAGAGGAACAGCTGGCAAACATTTTTTCCCACTCTGTAGGTTGTCTCTTCGCTCTGTTGGTAGTTTCTTTTGCTGTGTAAAAGCGTTTTAATAAGATCAGGTCCCAGTTGTTGATTCTTTGTGATATTTCCTGGGCAACTGGGGATTTGTTCATAAAGTCTTTGCCTACACCTATGTCTTCGAGAGTTCTACCTTTTCTATCTTACAATAGATTTAGTGTTTCTGTTTTAATATTTAGATCTTTGATCCACTTTGTTTTAGTTTAGTGCATGGGGAAAGATATGGGTCTAGTTTTAACCTTCAGCATGTGGAGAGCCAGTTTTTCCAGCACCATTTATTAAAGAGGCTGTCTTTCTTACAGTGAGGTTGTTTCACCCTTTGTCAAAGATAAGGTGACTTTGAGTGTTTGGACCTGTTTCTTCATCTTCTAATCATTTTCATTTGTCCTGGGGTCTGTTTTTGTGCCAGTACCATGCCGTTTTTATTACGGTAGCTTTGTAATATAGTTTTAGGTCAGGGATTGTGATGGCCCCTGCTTTGCTTATGTTGCCCAGAATTGCTTTTGCTATTCTAGGTTTCTTTTTGTTCCAAATGAATTTTAGGATCATCTTTTCTAATTCTGTGAGGTATGCTATGAGTAATTTAATTGGAATTGCATTAAATCTGTATAGCAGTTTTGGAAGTATGGCCATTTTCACTATATTGGTTCTTCCTACCCAGGAGCAAGGAATATCTTTCCATTTTCTGATATCATCTTCAATCTCCTTTTTCAAAGAACTGTAGTTTTAGTTATATAGAGCTTTTACTTACTTTTTTAGATTGCTAGGTACTTCATTTTTTGGGGTGCTATTGTGAAAGGTGTTGTTTCCCTAATTTCTCTCTCAGTGAGTCTGTTGTTTGTGTACAGGAATGCTATTGATTTCTGAGTGTTGACTCTGTATCTAGCTATGCTGCTGAATTTGGTTATTAAATCTAGAAGTCTTTTGGTGAAGTTTTTGTGGTCTTCTGCATAGAGTATCAAATCATCTGGAAATAATGATAATTTAACTTCTTCTTTTTATATCCTTATTCTTTTTATTTCTTTCTCTTGTCTAATTACTCTGGCTAATGTTTCCAGAACTATATTGAATAAGAGTGGTGAGAGCAGACATCCTTGTCTTGTTCCAGATTTTAGAGTGAAAGCTTTTAGTTTTTGACCATTTAGTATGAGGTTGGCTGTTGGTTTGTTGTAGATGGCTTTTATCAGATTGAGATAAAGACCATCTATTCCAATTTTCTGCAGGGCTTTTATCATGAATGGGTGTTGTACCTTGCCAAATGCCTTTTCTGTGTCTATTGAGATGAGCATATGGTTTTTGTCCTTGGCTCTGTTAATACAGTGTATCACATTTTTTGATTGGCGTATGTTGAGCCATCCCTGCATCCCTGGAATGAATCCTACTTGGTCATAGTGTATAATCTTCTTGATAATTTGTTGCATTCTATTTGCCAGTATCTTATTGAGGATTTCTGCATCTATATTCATTAATGAGATTGGCCTGTAGTTCTCTTTTTTGTTGGATCCTTCTCTGGCTTTGGTATCAGGGTAATGCTTGCTTCCAGGAATGAATTTGGGAGTATTGCTTTTGCTTTAATTTTGTTAAAGAGTTTGAGAATTATTGGCCTTAAATCGTCTCTAAATTTCTTGTAGAATTCAACAGTGAATCTGTCAGGACCTGAGCTGTTCTTTGTTGGTAGGTTTTTAATTACTTCTTCAATTTCAGTGGCTGATATTGGGTTATTTAGAGTTTATAGTTTCTTGATCCAGTTTTGGTAATTCATATGTATCTAGGAATCTATTTCTTCTGTATTTTCGATCTTACTAGAATACAGGTTCTCAAAGTAGGTATTGATGATCTTCTGGATTTCTGCAGGTTCTGTTGTGATTTCACCCTTTTCATTCCTAATTGTATGAATTTGAGTCTTTTCTTTCCTGTTTTTTATAAGTTTGGCTAAAGCTTTGCCACTTTTCTTTAATTTTTCAAAGAACAAACTCTTTGATTCATTGATTCTTTGTATTGATTTCTTAGTTTCAATTCAGGTAATTTCAGCTCTGATCTTATGATAGTCTCCCTTGTACGGGCTTTGGGTGTGAGTTGCTCTTCTTTTTCTAGAAGCTTGAGGTTCAAAATTAGGTTGTTTATTTGAGCTTGCTCTGTTTTTCTGATATGTGTGTTCAATGCTATAAATTTCCCTTGTAGAACTGCTTTCACTGTGTCCCACAAATTTCGGTAGGTTATATTGGCACTATCATTCAATTGTAGAAACTGTCTAATTTCTTCTTTAATTTCTTCTCTGACCCACTGATTGTTCAGGAGGGTGCTATTTAATTTCCATGTGTTTATGGAATTTTTGTGGTTCTTTTTGTGGTTTATTTCCATTTCAATGCCCTATTGTCTGATACTATGCATGGGATAATTTCGATTCCTGTGCATTTACTTAAGCATGTTCTGTGAGCTAGTATGTGGTCTATTTTGGAGAAAGTCCCATGTACAGCTGAGAAGAATATGTATTCTGGTGCTGTGGGGTGGAATACTCTGTATACATCTACTAGGTCCATTTGTTCAAGAGTTTGGTTTAGTTCTGATATTTCTCTGTTGACTTTTTGTCTAGTCGATGTGTCTATTTGTGACAGTGGAGTAATGAAGTCCCCCATTACAACTGTATTGGTGCTTATTTGATTTTTCATGTCCATCAATATTTGTTGTATGTAATTAGGTGCGCTGGTATTAGGTGCATATATATTTATGATTGTCATCTCTTCTTGGATTGTTCCCTTTATTTGTTCTTGGATGTAGTGCCCTTCTTTGTCTCTCTTAATGAGTCTTTGCTGAAATCCACTCTGTCTGCAAATAGAATGGCTACCCCTGCTTTTTTCTGGGTTCCTGTCTCATGAAGTATTGTTTTACATCCTTTGACTTTCAGTCTCTGAATTTCTTTTTGAATTAAATGTGTTTCTTGTATGCAGCATATTGCTGGGTCTTGTTTCTTGAGCCATTTGCCAGTCTGCTTCTTTTGATTGGCGTGTTGAGACCATTTACATGGATGGTTATAAATGATATATGTTGACTTATTGTCATATTATTTACCTTTTGTTGGCTTCCTAGTTTTCCCTTCTGTTTAATTACTTGCCTTGCCTGACGGATTCATTCTGTTGCAATTCCTGCAGTTGTAGTCCTCATTTTCTCCTTCCAGAATGTCCTTCAGAATATTTTGGAGTGCTGGTTTGGTGGTCATGAATCTCTTCAGGTGTTCTTTGTCATGGAAGTGTCTTACTTCTCCATCAATTTTGAAAGACAGTTTTGCAGGATACATCAATCTGGGCTGAAAGTTGTTGTCTTTTAGAGTTTGAAATACTTCACTCCAAGCTCTTCTTAACTTGAGGGTTTGTGTTGAGAAGTCTGCTGTGATTCTGATGGGCTTTCCTTGATAGGTTATTTGTTTCTTTTCTGTAACAGCTTTCAATATTCTGTTCTTGTGTTGAATTTCTGGAAACTTGACTATTATATGCCTTGGGGTAGATTTTCGTTGATCATGGCTAATTGGAGTTCTGTATGCCTCGCTTATCTGTATGTCCAGTTCTTTTTCTATACTTGGGAAGTTTTCTGCCATTATTCCTGTGAACAGGTTTCTTATGTGATTTGTGCTAACTCCTGTTTTTTCATTGACTCCGATAGATCAATCTTATGTTATTTTTTATCGTGTCATGTAGCAGCTGTTGTATTGATTTTTCATGGTCCCTTACCATTTTGAAGAACTCTTTCTTTTCTCGATCATTAATCATGATCTTGTCTTCTATATCGGAGATTCTCTCTTCACATTGTTTCTTTCTACTGCCAAAACTTTCAATGGAATTTTTAATCTCTTGGACATCTGTTTGCATCTGTTTCATGAATTACATTTCTTTCCTGTGTTGGGCATTTATGGTTTCCATCATTTTTCTAAGCTCGTCTATTTTTTTTTAATCTGTATCTGCTCTAGAGTCACTAATCATGTCTTTCATTCTGGAAATGATTTTTGTTGTTATGTTTTCTAGAGCTTCATTCATCTGCTTTGTTACTTCTGCTGTTACTGCTTCCAAGAGTCTAGGTGGGAAGCTTTTGGATTGTTCCACTTCATTACCCACTGGTGAGCTGGAGGTATGGGGTTGCATCTTATTTGTGTGTCTTCTCATTTTCTATTTTTTTCTTCTTCAGTTTAGTTCCTGGATTGATGCTTATGAATTGCTTGTGGCAGGTAGCTTTTTTTTTTTTTTATTAGTTTTGAGAACCTTTTGGAAGTGACTACTTCCTCAGAGATGTCTTACACATGTAGCTGTTTTTTGTATTATGAATCTGTTGCAAGATCTTGCCTCTTCAATTTATTGGGGCTGAGAAGTTGCTGTCTATTTGGCCAGACCTTAGTTCTTTGACCCTTGGCCTATAGTGTTATTTGTGACCCTCTCCCAATCTTAGTCTTGGCATGCAAGGAAGAACTGAGTAGAACGATTCTGTCACCTTGGCTAAAGTAGTACAATCAGCAGCAACAATAGCATCAGACACAGTCTAGAAAATAACAAACTGTAGTAGCTATTGATCTGCCACCTTATACCTTATGAACTAGATTTGTGGTTACATAATAATATCCTAAATAAACCAGATACTTGTATGCAGTAAATATGCCCTCAATATGATGATTTTACTCTCAGTGGAGAAAATTCGAAAGAGATTAGGAGGAAAGGATAGAGAAATAGAAGAAGAGAAAGAGATGAGAAGCAAGGTTGGAAGCCAGGAGGAAATTATGCAAACTTTGTGGAACTGGTAAAGGAAACAGAAGGAAAGAAAAGAAGGAAGAAGTAAAAATAAGGACAGAACAAAAAAAAAAAGCAAAAATCTAGAAAGTCACTTTCCTATAAAAACAGGAAAGAAAAAAAAAAAACCCAAGAAAAAGACGAGCAGAGAGGGGAAAAAAATTTAAAAAAAAAGTCTGCTTCCAGGTGTGTCTCTGCTGTCACTGGTAGACAGAGTAGACAGAGCCAAGTCCTTGTTAATTAATCCCAGCAGTAGATTTTGGCAGGGTAGCAAGTGTTCCCAGCTGGGTTCAATAGCAAGGCTTCACCCGTTCCACTGAAGTTCAGCCTGATCACTGGCTGTGGGATTGAAATCCAATTTGTTCAGCTGGAGACACACTGTGTGTCTTCCACGGGCTTGGCCTCAGTTCCCTGCCAGTTTGATCTTGGCTCCTTTCTCTCCTTCCAATTTGAGTTTGAACTCTGTCCCGCCTTGCCCCAGCACCAAAAGCCAGTAGCAGTTTTTCTGAGTTCTGAGCTCAGCCCCTTTCCAAGATTTCGATCGGCCAATAGCCACCCTCTCCTGGGGGCTGTCTGAGATCAGATGACTCAGGTAACTCACCAGCTGCTGCAGTCTTCAGTGTCCACTGCTCTGCTCCATTTCTGTGTCTTTCCATGGAGATCTTTGGGGTCTCCAGTAGTCACTGTGCATCTGCAGGCTCAAATTGTGCCACTTGTACCAAGAGCTGGGGCTATGAGTTGGGGCTGTGAACCGGGCTGTGAGCTGGGACGCCCACAGTGGCTGTGAGCAGGGGCTTTGACTGTGACCTGGGCTGCAACCTGCTGCCATGAGCCAGGCCATGACCCAAGGCTATGAGCCTGGACTGTGACCCAGGGCTGTGACCCGGGGGCCACAAGCCATGCTGCGAGGTGGCTCTCTGAGCCGGGGCCATGAGCCAGAGCTCTGGGAGAAAACGCCGTCTGTCTGTCACCTTCTTCTGGGTTGGTCTCTCTTTTTGCTTTCCCCATGGGCTTCAGTTCTTGCTTCAGATCCCTGCTGGGTCCTGAGAACACACTTCCCTCCTTCTCTTCTCTAATTTGCTCTGTTCCAGTATCTGGACACCAAATTTCGGAGAGGCCCTCACCTCTGCTTCTCTCTGCTCTGCCATCTTCCCAGAAGTTGGTCTTTCTATATTTGCGGCACATGTTCGACATCATTGTTCTGTGCTTTTGAGTATTTCTTTAATTTTATTTTCCAGTTTCTACAGTGATCTTAATTTCAAAATCATATTTCTCTTTTTTAAAAGCTCATTTTTATGGTCTGTGAATAGTATTTTGTTCCTATATAATGCTTGTTATATCAATTTTTTGAACTTGTGTTAGAGACAATTTAAAATCCACATACAAGTTGATTACCCCTAATTGGAAAATCCAAAGTCTGAAATGCTCCAAAATTAAAAGCCTTTTTGGTGCTGACATGATGCTACAACTGTAAAATTTCCACCTATCCTCATGTGACAACTCCTAGTCAGAATGTAAGTGCACTAATAATATTGTATAAAATTGGCTTTAGGCTAAATGTATAAGGTGTATGTGAAAAATAAAGGTCTCATATTTACTAATAACCAATCCCCAAGGTATCTCATTATGCACATGCAAATATCCCCAAATCCAAAAACATTCTGTAATCTAAAACACCATGGTCCGAAGCATTTCAAAAGAGATATTCTACCTATAAATCAGAAAGAATAATTGTCTCTAACACTTATTAGACTAGCTGTCTGAACTTCTATAATAAAATACCTTACACTGGGTAATTCATAGGTAAGAGAAATTTATTCATCATAGTTCTGGAAGCTAGGCTTGCTCTCTACTTCCAAAATGGCACCTCTACTTTGACAGGAAGGGTGAAAGAGATAAATGCTGTATCTTCACATGGCAGAAGAATCAGAAAGGCTTCTTTTATACTGGCATTAATTCTATTCACGAGGGCTCCACCCTCATGATTTAATCTCTTCCCCAAAGATCATATGTCTTAATACACTACAGTGGGGATTAAGTTTCAATATGAATATTTTTTGGGGGGTATACAAACATTCAAACCATAGAAGTCATATAACCACATGCTTTCATATACTTGTCACTCAGCTGATCTTATGAACACATGGCTAGACTTGTTTCATCTATAACTCTGCTCATTTCCTTCCTAAATTATTTTGAAAAAATTTCACCTAGCATATAATTTCATCTATAATTTTCATGTAGTTAAATATAATTAGTATACTTAATCATTATCAATAATTTTTTAATGTCAAATGTTTCGTCAGTGTTCAAGTTTCCCTAATCACCTCATACTTTTTGCCTTGTGCTTGTTTCTTTAGATCAATAATGATTAGATTCATTATTTCATTTGAGGTACAAAATAATTATATTCTTTTTCTTATTAATTTATTAAAAGACTTTTCTAAAGAGAAGAGGCCCCTCATCAACTATTTGCTACCCTAAGATACAGTTTGTGCAAGAAAGATAGAATAATTGTTTCTTTTCTACCTAAAATTCTGGTATTCACTAATTTTCAGAATATTGATTTAGTTCCATCACACCCTTCAAATGTGACTGATGATTTTTCAAAATATCATTATGAACTCATGATTTTTATCATATCATATATTTCAACCCATCGTATTTATTATTTTTGTTTATGCATAAACAGTCCCATTTAGGGGCAGTGAAAGACATTTTAGGTGGTCTCCTGAGTCTCTTTGACAGAACAGCAGGCATTTGGTCCTTTAAGGTGTTTTGTTTGTATATTACATCCTTAGAAAGAGAATCCTAAGATTTTGTCTCCTATGTGTTTTCATTTTGCTTCATAGTCCATGATGCCAGCTGACACTGTGAGTACAATGAAACAAAACTGATGGGATGGGATCAGATTATGCTGGCATTTGTCTAGATTTTTGAATTGCACGTCAAATCTATGGCACTCCTCTCCCTCCCCATTCCCTCCATCTCAGTACAAAAATTTGTTTAACCTGCCTGGGAGGTTCACAACAATTTTCCCACCTCTGTTATCACTAATGATTTCAAATATATAAATGTAATCATCATTCCTCACCACACCTAGAAAATAGATAATAACTTTGGAGCATGGCCTCTAGAATTTGCCTCTCTTTTTGGCATTGTCTATGCTCTTTTTAAAATTCTTCTGTTTATTAGTATATATTTTCTGTACATAGTGATTACATTCATATTTGGGGAATGGTACATGTACAGAACGCATCTTAATTCTTTTTACTTCTCTTTTCACTCCTCTCCCTCCCCATTCCCTCCATCTCTAGCTCCTCATCAGCAGGATATTCATATTTACCATTATAGTGTCACGGAAAAATGATGGGAAGAGTCAGTCCATTTTGATAGCTTTCTTGCTTTTTCTTTACAGAAGGTTCCAGTTCATTATATACATATGTCTTTTTTACAACTTTGAATTAACTACTGATTGAAATAGCCTGATTGGTTCAACTGGGAAATAGTATTTAGGGATCATGATGTAAGTCTTAGAGCTGCTCTTTGCCACTGGTTGATCTTTTCAGTGGATATAACTAAACAAAGAAAAATGAGACATAATTAATTAACATGGATATTTTCCTTTAATATTTAGGATTGCATGTTTTTATTTCATTTCATGGATTTTCTGTTTTCTTACCTGAAAATACGAGCTGCTAGTTATATTACCATATTAGTATAATTATTTGCTTTTTATATGTAAGATGCTAGCTTCAGAATTAAAATATAAATAATTATTACTATTAATAAGAATGCTGAAAAGAGTTTCAATGTAACAATAGTATCATTATTATGAAAATAAGGCTACTAAATGTAGCTTACAATTGCATTGCACTTCGTTGTTCTTTGGTATAGTCCACTAGAGATACACAAATAAATTGTTGTGCTTTAAAACTACTTTATTGAAGTAAAATTAACACAGGAAAAGATCTATATATGTAATTTACGTCTCCATGGGTTTCAGGATAAGTGGACAACTGTGAAACCGTCACCACCACTGTGTTAGTCAGCTGTCCATTGCTGAAACAAAATATGTTGAAAAAGCATCACAAATAAGGGAGAATAGTCTGGTGTGTCAGTTTTCTAGAGCTGTCATAAAAAGTACTGTAGGCTAAGCTGGGGATGAAGTTGCTGAGAAAGCAACTCAAAAGAAATTTAAAATTTCTTTCAGCTCATGGTTTTCAAGTTTTTAGTAAATAGTTACTTGGCTCCATTGTTTCTGAGCTGTGGTAGAAGTGAATCATGACGGAAAAGCATATTAAAGCAAAATTCCTCAGCTCGTGGTGACCAGAAAGCAGAGAAAGAGGAAGGGGTGGGAGTTCCAATATCTTTCAAAGGCATGCACCCAATTATTTACCTCCCCTCCACCTAGGCCCCACCTCCTAAAGTTTCCACCAACCCCCTACTAGCACCATCAGTTGGGACCGAGTCTTCAACATATGAGCCTTTGGGGAATATTTAAGATCAAAACCTTAACAACCGTCAAGGCTATGAATATAGTCATTACTTCCCCAATTTTCCTCCCACCCCTTTTTTATTATTGGAGCCCTCATTTTTAGGTGAGAATACTTATGATCTAACATCTTAGCAATTTTCAGTACACAATACAGTATTGTTTACTATAGTTGCCATGCTGTATAGTATATTTCTAGAACTTACTATCTTGCATAAGGGAAATTTAGCTTTCACATATAAGTGAGACAATCCAGCCTTTGTTTTTCTGTATCTGATTGTTTTCACTTAATATGATTCCTTACTTGTTCATCCATATTGTCACAAATGTCAGAATTTACTTGTTTTTTAAGGCTGAATAACATCCCATGTTTTATATATATATATATATAAAACTATATACGTAAAAAACAGATTCTTTATCTGTTCTTCTGTTGGTAGTTAGGTTGTTTGCATATCTTGCCTATTGTGAACAATGCATCAAACAATGGAGTGCAGATTCTGATTTCAACTTAGATATACTCTCAGAATTGGGACTTCTAGAACATAAGGTAGTTCTATTTTTCATGTTTTGTGGAATTTTTATGTTTTCCATAAAAGTGATGCCAAATTGCATTCCTAACTACAGTGTTCAAGGTTCCTTTTCACCATATTCCCAGTAACATGTGTTATCTCCAGTATTTTAACATTAGTCATCCCAACAGGGATGAAGTGATATCTCATTTTGATTTTGATTTGCATTTCACCAATGATTAGTGACAGCATCTTTTCATATACCTCTTGGTCATTTGTATGTCTTCTTTAGAGAAATGCCTATTCAGATCATTTGCCAAATTTTTCCTTGGAGAAAAAAAATTTTTTTTTTGCTTTTAAGTCATATGAGTTCCTGTATATTTTAAATATCAACCCCATATTGAATATACAGTTTGTAGTTATTTTCTTCCATTCCGTAGGTTGCCTTTTATTTTTTCTGTGTCCTTTACTATGTGGAAGCTTCTTAATTTGATATAATTAAACTTGTTTATTTTTTCTATTGTTGTCTGTGCTTTTGGAATCATATTCAAAAAACCATTGTCAAGACCAGTATCAAGGTTGTTTTCTCTATGTTTATTTGTAGGTATGATTTCAGGTCTTATAGTTAAATCTTTCGTATATTTTAGCTTATTTTTGTATATAATATAAGAAACAGTTTGATTTTATTCTTCTGAATGTGAATACAGTTTTCCCAACACCATTAACTGAAGAGACTATTCTTTCTCTATCGTGTATTCTTGGTGGGTTTTTTTTTTTTTTCCCTAAAGTTAGTTGACTGTTGCTCTGAATTTAATGTCTGCATCTTCTTAAAAATTCATGTTGAAACTTAACCCCGAATGCGACAGTTTTAAGAAGTGGAGCCTTTAGAAAACGATTAAATCATGAGATTAATGGGTGGGACTGGGCTTCTTATGAAAGGGTTTGGGGTCAATATCTAGCCCTTTAACCCTCCTGCCTTCTGCCACATGAGGATATAGCAAGAAGGCTTTCATCAGAAACTAAGTGTTGATTCTTTGATTTCAGACTTCTCAACTTCCAAAATGGTGAGAGAGTAAATTTCTGAGCTTTATAACTTAATCAGTCTTAGGTAATTTATTATAGCTGCAAGAATTAACTAAGACAAGAAATGGTAGAAATGGATGTTACTGTAGAGAATACTTGAAAGTTTGGAAGCATCTTTGGAACCAGCTAATAGGAAGAGGATAGATGAGTTTGAAGGGTATGCTGGAAAAAGCCTAGATTGATATGTATAGAGTGTTATAGGTGATTCTGATGAAGGCTCAAAAGTAGAAATCTGTAGCTAAAATTTCAACCTTCTTAAATATTAAATAATAATGATGGAAATGCTGGTAGAAATATAGAGTGAGTAAAGGCCATTCTGATAATATTTAGGTAGAAATGAGGAATATCTGTTCAGAATTTGAAACACCACTCTTATGAATAGCCTTAAGGATGAATGACCTTATTATCTAATGATTTCCCCAATGCCTGGCCTCCTAATACCACCACAATGGGGTTAAAATGTCAACTTATAAATTTGATGGTAGTGGGGTCACAAACATTTAATCCATTTCATGTGGTTAAACCTACTAAATATAAAAATATGAGATGGCTCTTAAATCTGTGTATTATCCCTGACTTGGGACCATGATAATTTTCTAAATATTCTTCTAACATTAGCATTTTCATAAGAAGAAGTGAGCTATAATTTCTCCTAGGGGAGCAAACTTTAACTGAACTCTATAATTACTGAAATCATTAGCATTGTAAAAACGGTACTGACTATGCTATGTGGCTAGTGAGCACTTGAATTGTGGCAAGTGTGACTCAGATGATTAATTTTCCTTAATTTACATAAACTTATATTTCAATTTAAACAGCTAAATATAGCTAATGGCTATGAGCTTAGACAATATCTCTAAGGGTAAAAGGATTTTGCTTGTTTTTTATAATTATTCCATCACTCAAAATATGACATTCTTTTTGTATCATCTTTTTCATTACATTTGTTTTTCTTTCTTGTTTATTCTGCTTAACTTCCCTACGTGCAGAATTATTTTTCTCACACCCATTGAAATTATATTGATGGGAAATGTTGCCTTGGTTACTGGGAAGTAGGCTTGCTTACTTTTTCTGCTTGGTCTTTCTCCTTCATGAGGAATCTCACTTGAACATCTGTTAGTGGAGGAGCAGAGGAAATCAAATTACTAACCTTCTTTTAGGGAGAATGGGCAAGAACATCTATGAACACGTGGGAAATAAAGAAAGCAAGCTTAATTCTGGAATGTTGATTCTCAGCCTAAGGTCCCCAGACTGGAAGCACCAGTGTTACCTTTCTCGACCTCCAGAGTTTTAATTTAGTAAGCAGGAGGCTTTAGAATTTGCATTTCTTACAAGTTTCCAGTGAGGTGCAGCAATATATATTTTTAAAAGCTCTCCAGATAAAACTTATACATGCTGAAGATTTAGAATCCCTGCTCTGGGGTTTCAACATCCATACTAGAAGGCTTAGCTTTCCCCAAACATTTCCTTCTGTTTTAACCTGAAGACAAATGCTGGCTGTACACACTCTGCATATAGTCAAAATCCTTTCTAGATTTCCTACTGCTAAGTTTGTTTCCCTCTCCTCTGAAGCCCACTTTTAAACATATTTTAGCCTGGGGGCTTTCTCTACCTGTTTCAACCTTCATCTTTCAACTTGCTGTCATCATCTCTGTTTTATGATTTCAAAATACTTAAAAAGTACAAAGAAACACATAGAATAATGTGTCAGACACCTGTAAACCTACCACTGAGAACTACCAAATATTTGTATTTGTTTTTCTACTTTAGATATTTTCACATGAAAGACTTAGGCTATTAAACATAAAAATCTTGCTTTTCTAAATAGACTTGCCCAATCCTCTCCCACAGGCAACTACCCAAATACCATCATGAGTGTGATGAATATCCTTAAAGCCTATATTTTTGTTATATATATATATATATATATATATATATATATATATATATATCTCCACGAATATCGTGTCTAATCCTTTGTCACTGTCAATGTCAGTGTCAGTGTTGTCGCTGTAGATGTCATGCTGTGAACTTATGAATCAAAATTGTGCTGAGTTTCTTCATGTGATAAATATCTCTAGCTAACTCATTTTAACTTTTTTGTTTTTTTACAACAAATTTCTAATTTACACTCTGGTTAAGGTTTGAGGGAAGAACAAAATATGTATCTCCCGCTCTTACTGAATATATGTAAGTTTCTACGGAGTTTAATACTGTATAAAATTAAAGGAGTTTGGTATATTCCTTTTTTTGTATTCATATATACTGCCAAACTACTTTATGATATTATTTAAGAATTTGGAAAAAAGTTTGTATTAAATCTTAGCATACAAAGTAAAATTTATAAATTTAAGTGTATACCTCTCATAATTTTTTACAAAGTGAACACATTTCCTAAATCGCTAGCCAAATCAAGACATTAAATATTGCTAGCACATTTAATATCTATATCATGGCCCCCACTAAGCATTACCCCAGAAATACAACCACTCTACTGGTTTCTAATAACCTTTTATTGTTTTCTCTGTTTAAAACATAAGTTTCAATCATATCCATATGCACATTTTTGACATCATTTGTTCAAAATTATGTGATGAAAATAATTCATATTGTTTGTAGCAAAATTTATTCTTCATAATTTATCTATAGTATGTTTTTTCTGTAACTATAACACAATTTAGTTATCAAAACATGTCTTTTTCCAAAGACCAGCTTTTGGCTGCAGTGATTTTCTCTATAGAATGTTTCATTGATTTTTGTTCCTTTTCTGTGGTTAATTTTCTAACTTCTTGAAGTAATTGATTTTTAACCTTCCTGTTTTCTTACATATTCAAGATTATAAATTCCTTCGAAGTGCAGTGTTACCCTTTCCCACAGGTTTTTAGAAACTACAGTGATACCTCAGTTGTCAAAAGACTCCAAGATGGCACTTTCCACTACTCAAACAACCAAGTTTGAAAACACTCTGTTCTGTGTTCTTAACTTTGCTCTGTAATCACACCAAATATTCAACTTGAAAAAGCCCGTATGCTCAGAGAGTGAGTCATGGGAGGGAGTCACGTGCTGGCTTTTGCTGAGGATGAAACAGCATCCTGTTCTTGTGTTAGTGCCTTGAAACATTTGTTATTGTACTTTTTTTGTTTGTTTGTTTTGCACTTTACTTGTGTAAAGTATCGTCATGATGGTCCCAAAGAAAGTTAGTGATACCAGCAGTAAAGCTAAGAGGAAAACTGAGCCATGATAGAGTTAAAGAAATAAATCATTGCAAAATTTGTTAAAGTCCTGGGAAGATTATAAGTGTAATTTTGGGGCCTCAGAAACAATTATTTGGTATTCCATTATTTCTTATGGGAAAAATATACTCATTTCTCAAACTTTTTGATGTTCGAATATGAATTTGAAATGAATTGAGTTCGACAGCCAAGGCATCGCTGTGTTTCATTTATTGTGAGTGACAAAATATTATGTACTTAATGTATAGTACACGTTGTTTTGAAATGTATACCAATTAACGAATGTATTACCTCATATATTTATGAATTATTTTGGCGATGACACTTAAAATCTACTCTTTTAGCAATTTTCAAGAAAGTGTATAATACATTGTTTTTATTTTATTTTTTGCATTTATTTTATTTATTTATTTATTTATTTATTTATTTATTTATTTATTTATTTATTTAGAGACAGGGTCTAGTTGTGTAGCTTAGGCTGGCCTTGAACTCACAGTGATCTTCCTGTCTCAACCTCCAAGTGATGTGATTGCAGGAGTGTACTACCACGCCTGGCAATACATTGTTTTTTAACTATTCTCTCCATGTGGTATAATAGAACTTCTGTCTAGCTGAACATGTGTATCCTTTGAACAAAAATTCACTTTGCAGCTTGTGCTAACTACCATTCTGTTCTATACTTGGATGCGTTCCACTAAATTCCACATCCGGGTGAGATAAAGATGTAGTATCTGTCTTTCCATGCCTGGCTTATTTCTCTTAACATAATGTGATCCAGATTCATTTATATTTTCACAAATGACAACATTTTCTTTTTTTATGGTCAAATAGTACCATATTTATTTGTGTCCACATCTCTCATATTCTTCATCCACTGATCTGTTTGTGGACAGTTAGGTTGTTTTTATCTATTCACTAATGTGGATAATGCTGCAATAAACACAGGAGTGCAGGTATCTCGCTGACATGTTGATTTCTATTTCTTTTGGATTTATACCCAGTAGCAGGATTGTTGTATCATGTGGTAGGTCTGTGTTTACTTTTTAGAGAAAGTTCCATACTGTTTTCCATGACTGTATTTATATTTACAAAAGCAGTGGGTAAGGATTCCCTTTTCTCCACAACTTTGCCAGCACTTTTTATTTTTCATCTTTTAATAATAGGCATTATGACAAGTATGAAGCAGTAGCTCATTGTTATTTTGATTTGCATTTCTCACATAAGTGAGTGTGAGCCATTCTCATATAACTGTTGGTAATTTGCGTATTGTCATTTGAGAAATATCTATTCCGGTCTTTGGTCCATTTAAAAAATATTGACCCATTTTAAAAAAAAAATGTGTTGCTTTTTTTCATGCTATTGAGTTATTATGAGTTGCGTAGTTTGTTTGGGATATTAACCCCCAATCAGATGTATGGTTTGTAAATACTTTGGTCATTTCTTAGACTCTTTTTTTCACTCTGTTATTTGCTCTGCTGGGTAGCTTTCAAGTTTAGAGTAATGAATTTCACCTATTTCAATTTTTGAAGTTTAGGAGTTCATATCCCAAAAATTCATTGGTGAGACCAAAGTCATGAAGCTTTCCTTTTATACTTCCTCTTTTATTAATTTTACATTTTCAGGTCTTATATTTAAGTATTTTGTCTGTTTGAATAATTTTTACATAAAGTATGAATTAAAGGCCCAATTTCATTCTTCTGCATATGGATGCCCAGATTTCCCAATATCATGTATTCAAGAAACTATCAATTTCCTATTGTGTCTTCTTGATATCTTTGTTGTAAATCAACTGGTCATAAGTCTACAGATTTATTTCTGGGCTCTCTATTCTAGGCCCATATGTCTATATTTATACCAGTACTGTATATTTTGTTTCAATTACTATAGCATTGTAATAGATTTTGAAGACAGATAATGTGATGCCTCCACCTCTGTTCTATTTGATCAAGAGTTTTTTAGATACTTGAGAGTTTTCTTTTGGGGTTCCATATGAATTTCAGGATAGATTTTTCTCTTTCTGTGAAAAATGTTACTAGAATTTGGATAGGAATTATATTGAATCTGTAGATTACCTTCCGCGGTATGGACATTTCAGCCCTTAATTTTTCCAGTCCATGAGTACCTGATATCTTTCTACTTATTTCTGTCTGCTTCAATTTCTTTCATTAATATTCTATCATTTTCAGTGTAAAAGAAGATCTCTGACATTCTCAATTAAATTCATACCTAAGTACTGCCTTCCAAGTAGTTATGATGACTGGTATATGCCAGCACACCTGGATTTGAGATTGTTTTCTTGATTTTTTGGACACTTTTTTTTTTTTTTTTTTGGTGCCGGGGATTGAACTCAGGGCCTTGTACTTGCGAGGCAGACACTCTGACCACTGAGCTACATCCCCAGCCCTGGATACTTTATTTTTTACTCAAAAATTTTGTTATGAGTATTTACACATATTAATTGCACAAATTAATGGGATGTGCCGTGATATTTCAATACGTATATACATCTTATTTTAATCATACCACCACCGCCCCCACATTCTTTGCAGTTCCTAGTAATGCTTCAATGCTCAAGTCATTTTTCTTTAGTTTCAACTTTTGAGACAGAACATGCAATACTTATATTTCTGTGTCTGGCTTATTTTGATTACTATAATGCACTTTGCTTCCATCCATTTTGCTGTAAATGGCAGAATTTAATTATTCTGTATGATTTAATAGTACTCCACTGTACTATTCAATAGTACCATTTTTTTTTTTATTCATTCCTCTGTTGTTAGATACCTAGGCTGATTCTATACCTTAGGTATTATGAATAGTGTTGCCAAAAACTGAATACGTAGGTATGACTTTTGTATAAGGACTTCGTTTCTCTCATTTATATACAGTAGTGGGATTTCTGGATCATATGGTAGTTTCTAACTTTTTTTAGAAACTTCTATACAATTTTACATAAAAGCATACTAATTTACATTCCCACCAACAGTGCATAAGCGTTCCTTTTTCTTGATATCCTTACCAGCACTTGTACTTTTGATTTTTATAAAAATTACCATTTTTGACTATAGTGAGATGGAATTTCAATGTAATTTTGATTTGCGTTTCCCTGATGGCTAATGATATTTTGCATTTTTCATGCATTTATATTTATTCTTCTTCATTTATATTTCTTCTTTTGATAATTGTCTTCTCATATAATTTGCTCATTTTTAATCAGATCAGCTTCTCAAGGTCTCCACATATTCTGGGTATTAACCATTGTCAGGTGAAAATATATTTGGAAAATATTCTCTCTCATTCTGTGAGTTGTCACTTTATACTTCTGGGTGTTTTCTTGGCAGCGTAGAAACTTTTTACTTTGATATAATATAATTTCTTAATTTTTGTTTTGTTTCATATGGTTTTATAGTCCTAGTCAGAAAATCACCGACTGTACCAACATCTAGACATTTTTCCTTTATGTTTTCCTGCAGTAGTTTTAGAATTTCAGGACTTACTTTCAGGTATTTGATCTATTTGGAGCTGATTTTGCATAGGATGAAGGATGAGGTCAAACTTCAATCTTCTGCATGTGGATAACAAGTTTTCCTAGCATAATTTGTTGAAGAAGTTGTCCTTACTCCAAAATATGTTTTTGTAACTTCTCAAAAATCTGTTGTAGATGTGTAGCTTTTTTTTTTTTTTTTCATTCTCTATTCAGTTTGTGTCTCATTCTATGCGAATGCCATTTTTAAAACCTATGGAACAGTAGTATGTCATAAAATCAGGTGTCATGCTTTTTGCTCAAAACCGCTTTAGCTTTTTGGGATCTTTCACACTTTTATGTGAGTTTGAAGATTTTTTTTTCTAGTTCTGTGGAGAATATCATTGGTATTTTGATGGGAATTGCATTGAATTTAAATTGCTTTGAGCAATGTGGACATTTTGAAAATGCTAATACTTTAATTCATGAATATGGGATGACTTTCCAACTTTTAGTGTATTTCCAATTTTTTCATTAATTTGGTAGGTTGTATGTATCCATTTCTCCTTGAATTCCCAATCGGTTGTCATATTGGTTTAGGCAATAATCCTTAACAATTCTTTCAATTTCTGTTGTGATGTCTACTTTTTCACTTCTAAATTTGTTTGTGCCTGTTCTTTCTTTCTCACTCTCATTTTTCATCTTTTTAGAAACCCAACTCTTTGTCTCATTGATGTTTTGAATTGTTCTCTTAGATTATAATTCATTTATTTCTTCTCTGTTCTTTACTTTTTATTTCTTTCTACTAATTTTAGGTTTGATTTTTCTTGTTCCTAATATCTAGAGGGCGCCTCATTAGGTTCTTTTATTTTAAATCTATTTTTTAAATATAATCACTCATTGTACTCATTGCTGTAGTCTTCCTTCCTAGTACTAGTTTTGCTTTATTCCACAGGTTTTGGTATGTTATGTTTCCATTTTAATTTACATCAAGGATTGCTTTGGTTTCCCTGATGAAGTCCTCTGTGCAGTCAAAGGCATAGTTGTTTAGACTCCATCTATTTAAATAATTTTCAAATTTTCCCTTCCTGTTGGATACTAGTTTCAATCCATTTTGATGAGATCAAAGATACAGGATATGACTTCAATTTTTTGAATTTGTTAAAATTTGTCTTTGTAAAAATATATTTTGCATTCCAGTTCTATATGCTTATGAAAAGAATGTGTATTTTGCAACAGTTGGGTGGAATGTTCTATAAATGTCCTTTAAATCCATTGAACCTCTATAAGTGTAGTTTAACTATGATGTTTACTTTTGGTCCAGAAGATCTCTCTGTTGGTGAGACTAGGATATTTAAATCCTCAACCATATTGTTTTGGAGCTTATTGCTCCCTTCAGGATTAATAATGTTTGTTTTATAAAATTGAGTTCTCCATTATTAGTTACATAAACATTTTATAATCATATTTTCTTGGTGAATTGATTCACTGATCATTATTGAATAGTTCATTTTTTAATATATAGAAATCCTCCTGATTTGCTATTTTGCAATTATTGAATTAATTTATTAATTATAACAGGTTTTTTTTTTGGTGCAGTCTTCAGGTTTATCTCCATATGAAATCATTTCATCTGTAAACAGAGATAATTTTACATCTTTCTTCCCAATTTGGATACCTTTTATTCTTTCTCTTGCCTAATTACTACAAGTGACAAGAGTGACTGTTCTTACAAGAAAACCAGATAATGAGACTAAAGATTCTCTCCAGTTTAAAATGGGGTAATATTCCAGTAAATCCATTGTACATTGTAAAATGTCCTCTTGAAATTCTTTTAAGTGTTGAGAGAATAGTTCTATATTAGAATACTTGCCAAGCATGTGCAAGGAATTGGAGTTTGTGCTCGGCACCACAAAAACTGTGTTTAATCTGCATTTAATACACTTCATTTATCAAATACTATAGCTTAGCATATACTATATTCAAAGTACTAACATTAGCACTTACATTAGCCTCTAACAGAGCTATAAAACAAAATCATCTAACGAAAGGACTATTTCATAATATAGTGATAAATATCTCATGTAATATATAAAATACTGTACAGTACACTGTAAAGTGTCAGTTCTTTGCCCTTATGATTTCGTTGCTGATTGGAAGCTGTGGCTTGCCCATGCTGCCCAGTATCACAAAAGAGTATTGTAAAGCCAGCCCTGGAAAAGATGGTAATTCTAACTCTAACCCTTTCCAATAAGGATGCTTTTTATTTTTTTCTTTTGCCTAATGGGTCTGGCTAGGACTTCTTGACTATTTTTGAATAGGAGTAGATTGGGCATTCTTATCTTGTTCCTGATTTTAGAGAAAACTTTCAGGTTTTCCCAGTTTAGTATAATGTTATGTGTGGGTTTGTTATGTATGGTCTTTATTATATTGAGATATATTCCTTCAGTACCTAATATGTTTGAAGTTTTTGTCATAAACGAGGTTAACTTTTGTCAAATGCTTTCACTGCGTTTATTGAGATTATCATACTATTTTTCTTTGTTAATCCATTAATGTGCTACATCACACATATTCAAACTATTCTTGCATCCTAGCTAAGTCCCAATTGAACACAGCATATGATCCTGTCAATGCACTGTTGAATTTGTCGTGATAGTATTTAATTGAGAATTTCTGTACATATGTTTATTGAGGATATTGGCTTATACATTTCTGCTACAGATGCTCTTTGATTTATGATGCTTAAAACATGATTTTTCAACTTGATCATGCTTTGAAAGTGATACAAATCCTATAGAATCCATACTTTACCATTTGAATTATCATCTTTTCCAGGGCTAGCTTTATAATACTCTTGTGATACCGGGCCGCAGCAGAAAGCCAAAGCTCATAATCAACAAATCTAACCCCAACTTTAACCGTACCCTAACATGAACCCTAATGTTAACTGAGGTAAAATCGCTCAATTGAGTAAATATTTACTCTATATCAATATTTGGATTGCCTTAGAGTTTCTACTAAAACTGTAGTTCTTGTTTCTGTGGTTAGGGGTGCACATTATTAGTTCTTAGGGTGTATGACTATCCAGTTTGTATTTTATGCTATTGTTGTTGCTGATTTTGCTTCTTTAGCCAAGGCAACAGTTGTTGATATCAAATGGTTTTCTCCATATGTCAATATCTAGATTGCCTGGAGGTCTTAAACAATACTGCTGTTCATTCCCAAAGAACTGGGTACTAGGCCAAATAACTCTAGCTTACCTTCCCAAATAGGCAGAGGTAGTTAGATCCTGGGCCAGGCCTGAAGCTAGCTATGCCTAGAGGACATCTTTGAAAAGTTGACAGTAACTAAGGAGGTCTCAATACTAGTAGTAAACTACCCATCATAAACAATCTGCAAGCCTCAGCACCGAAAACATACAAAAAAATGCAAAATGAGGAAGCACAGCACCAAAATGCCCTTAATAGGTCCCAAATCCCCCAAAGCAAATTCAGGGAATATCAACAAGGAAGAAATAAAGAGCCACACAGCCAAAACATCTGAAACATTTGCAGCAGAGGTAACAAGTGACACCAATAAGACATTAGACCAAATTCAATGCAGAAATAGAGAGATAAGTAAAGAGATAATTTCAATAAACCAAATGATTTTAGAGAAGGTACTAATGAAAAACTAGAAGAGCTAAAGAAAGGCATGCAAATCAAGAATGACAAGCATAGAAAAGAATTGGAGTTCATAAAACAGTTTCAATCAGACATTCAGGAAATTAAAAACTTTAATAAAAGTTTAGGCAGCAGAAGCAACCAATGTGAGCACAGAGTATCAGACCTAGAAGACAGGGCTGTGGTTGGTGATCAACTAATGAGAGATACCTTAAAAATATCAAGGGAACAGGAAAGATAGATCCAGCAGCTGCCTAGATGATGCAAATAAAAATAATCTGAGATTAATTGGAATTAATAAAAATCAGAAGGTAGCACAAAGGGCATAAAAACCTGTTTATAGAAGTAACAGAATACTTTTCAAACATGGAAAAATAATTTGATATACAGATAAGTGAGGTACATAAAAACCTCAACTCTTGATCAGAAAGGAACCATGCCAAGACATATCATAGTCAAGATTAAAGAAATTCAACACAAGAAGAGAATTTTAAAACTTTTTAGGGCAAAGAAACAAATCACTTATAAAGGAAAACTTATTAGAATTACAGCAGACTTCTCAACAAAAACCCTAAAGTTGAGGAGAGCTTGGAGTGAAGTGTTTCAAGTGCTGAAATAAAACAACTTCCAACCCAGATTGACAAATATAGGAAAACTATCTTTTGAAATTGCTGGAGAAATAAGATACTTCCAATACTTCCATGATAAAGAGCACTAAAGGAATTCACGACCACCAAACCAGTACTCTAAAACATTCTCAAGGTGATCCTAGAAAAAGACAACAAAGATAATAGTGACAAAAAGCCCAATAGAATGAATTCACCAGGCAGGGTGACCAAAGAAATAGGAGGAAAAAAAGGGAACCAACAGCAGGAAACGAATACAATGATAAGAATAATTCAATACCTGTCAGTTATAACCATCAATGTGAATGATCTCAATTCATTAATCAAAAGAAACAGATTAGCAGAATGGATCAAGAAACACGACCCAACAATATGCTACACAAAAGAAAAGCATTTAACTCCAAAAGAAATCAGACTGAAAGTCAAAAGGTAGAAAAAATATTCCATGCAGCAGGAATTCCATTAAAAAAAAAAAAGAAAAAAGAGTAGATAGTTCAATTGCAGACAAAGTGGATTTAAGCCAAGACTGATCAGAAGGCACAAAAGTCACTACATACCGATTAAGGGAACAAATCAACAGAAAGAGATAATATTATAAATATACGTGTACCAAATACTGGTGCACATGACTTCATTAAAAAAAATGGACATGAAAGATCACAGAAGAACCAATACAACTGTAGTGGGGAACATAAGTACCACACTGTGATAAATACTGGGATGAACGATCCAAAAAATCAACAAAGAAATATCAGAGTGTAACTAAAGCTTTGAAAAAATGGATTTAATAGGTATCTACAGAGAGTTCCATCCAATAACAACAGAATACACATTCTTCTTAGCAGCCATGGGGCTTTCTCCAAAATAGACCATGTAGTGGCCCATAGAGCATACTTAAGTAAATGCAAAAGAATCAAGATTATCCCATTCATGTTATCAGATCAAAGTACAATGAAATTAGAAATGAACAGCAAAAGATGCCACAGAAACTATCCAAACAAGTGGGAATTATATAATACCCCCTTGAAAAATCCATGGCTCACAGATGAAATTAAAAAGGAATTAGACAGTTCCTATAATGAAATGATAACTCCAGTATGATGTACTGGAACCTATGGGACAAAATGAAAGCAGTCCTAAAAGGGAAATTTATAATGGTTAATTCCCACATCAGAAAAACAGAATGAACTCAAATAAACAGCCTAAGGATACACCCCAAAGTCCTAGAAACACAAGAACAATCCAAATCCAAGACTAGTATGAAGAAGGAAATTATAAAAATCTGAAAAGAAATTGATGCAATTGAGATTTAAAAAACAGTACAAAGAATCAATGAATCAAAGAGTAGTTTCTTCGAAAGATCAAAAAATAGAATGGCCACCATCAAGAAATCAACCAAAACAAATACTGGCAAGGCTGGTAGGGAAAAGGAACCCTTCTCCATTGCTGGTTAGAGTGTAAATTGATACAGCCACTATGGAAATCAGTATGGAGATGCCTCAAAAAACTAAAGGTAGAGGTTCCATGTGACCTAGGTATTTCCCTTCTAGGTATCTTCCCAAACGTATTAAAGTTAAAGTTGTTGTACCACCGTGATACATGCATACCCATGTTCATAGCAACACAGTTCATAAACAGCTAAATCTTGGTAGTTACCCACATGCCCATCGAAAGATGAATGGATAAAGAAAATGTGTTTATGTACAGCAGGGTACTACTCTTCCATAAAGAAGAATAAACTTCAGTTTTAGTTAAATAGATGCACATCGAGACAATAATCTTAAATGAATCAGATGTACCAGTTTAAATATTGCATGGTTTCTCTTTGTGTGAGAAAACCAATGTATAAATAAGGAGCTAAATAGAGGATAGACATTAGCAGATAGGAAAAACTTTTACAAATTGGAAAAGAAACAAGAGATGGGAGAGGGTGGAGTGAAGGAAGGGAAAGGGAATTAAAAAAAAGAATTTAAGAAAAAAGTAAGCAGGTTTTGCAAATGAGGGAGGTAGTGTCAAAGGGAGGGCAGGGAAGGAGACAAAAAAAGAATTAAGACATGATATGTACATGTGCAAATTCCCCATAATGAATGTTAACATTATATACTGCAAATATGTACTAGTTTAAAAAAAAATACCATATTATCCAAGAATTTCACTTTTGGATATGTATCTAAATGAAATAAAATCAGTCTTTCAAATATGTACTTGCACTCTCATATTTATTACAGCATTATTTGATATAAAGTCAACACGTATGCATTGACAGATGAATGGATAAACAAAATTATATAAAAATGTATAGTATACATATACATACACATAACTACAGAATAGGATATTATTCAGTCTGAAAAAGAAATTAGTCCTGTCATTTGGAACAACATGAATGGAATTAGAGGACATTCTAAGTTAAGTAAACCAGACAAAGAATACAACTGCTTCATGGTCTCACTTCTATGTGGAATCTATGAAGTAGAACCTGTAGAAGCAGAAAGTAAAATTGTGGATATTAGGGGTTGCAATTACTTAGTATGAATAAATTTTAGAGTGCTAATGTACATCATGGTGATTATACTCACTAGTACTGTATACTTGACATTTCCTAGGGGGGTGGATATTAAAATTTCTCACTAAAATAAAGGAAGGCAACTATAGGAAGTGATAGATATATCATTGTGTTCAATTGTGGTAATTATTGTCATAATTATTTCACAAAACACATATTTTAAAACGCATACGTAAGCTTTGAGCAGTGGCAGTATCGTAGCCAATGAGGTTTATCCGAGACGCGATTATTGCTAACTAAAACGCATACATAAATATACCCAAAGTATTTATACCATAAGTATACAGAATTTTCATTTGTAAATTATGTCTTAATAAAGCTTGGAAAATGAAGTCATTTGGTTATATCAATATTGAAAACAAATGGAGGTATAATTATGCTTTTGTGCAAAATGAAGTTATTTCAGAAGGAAAATTAAATTTGTTTAAAGGGTTACTCTCTAGGGATCTGAAGGCATGTGATGGGGAAGGATGCTGTTGTCATAGTAAATTTTATGAAACTACTTGGTTATTAACTAATGCATATATATACTTGTACACATGCACAAGCATATACACATATGTGTGTATGTATACCCATATATACATATGTATTACTGAAGTTCAATTAATTATATAAAGCACACTAAAAATAATAAAAATATGAGACATCTAAATGTGTTTGGAATGGAAGCACTGCTTTTCACTTTAGTTTTAGGATACAATATTTAAGCAACAGCTTCCCTCCTCATTCCATTCAGCTAAAACATGTTGTGATCTCCCATTTATTGGTGAGTAAATGTTCTATTTTTTTAGTTGTTATGAATTTCTTCCTTTTTGTACTTCCGTACTTTCATTTCAGTCGGAGTAATGAGATTTGAATACATGTTCCCAAAGTAACATCTGGTATCTGGAAAAATAAGTCTTGTGTTTTTCAAAAAGCAAGTAAGAGGAGATTTCATCCTGTCTGATATTTAAATGAGACAGGTGCTGTGCTTGGTAAGCTGGACTTGTAAATGCCTAATTCCCTGTACATCTTAAACTATAAAGTAAGGGAAAACTTAATGCTAGTCTCTCTTTAGGATAAAAAAAGATGAAGAAAATGGAACATTCTGGAATAATTTGGCATGAGAACAGTAGGCCAGGAACAAGAGAGTGGAATCATCCAATGCTTCACACTGCTGCTTCAGAAGACAAGCTGGGTAGTTTCGTCCTTCTTGACCGACTATGCTTTACTGCCTATCAGTTTGTGCCAGGGGAAGAAAAAACGAAGGGAAAAGCCTTGAAGTTTTACAAGTTTTCCCAGTACATCAAGCCAGTGTACTGTTTTCCAATACATCAGGGCAGTACATGAAGCCAGTCGCAAGAGTATGACATCTCAAGAACCTTACAAATGCCAAATGGTCATTTGGTTCAAAATGAAATCATCTGGGATCACAGGCCCTCTGGAAATGATGGATTCCTGATTCTGTACTGTGAGGTTTTCTTTCAGTTCACTCTACCAGTATATATATCTATGTCAAATTATAGCAGAATCTGATAATTTTTAAAATATTTTAATGTAATACAGTAGATATTCATAAAGAATATATGAAAAAGCACTCTTCTTCTATAAAAATACAAAATTTCATTACAAAGTCAGTAATTCTAATAGTAAAATTTCATTCTATAGTGTTAATATTAATTAGATTATTTTTTTCTTTCATTAGCTTTGAAGATAGCAATTGTGGTACATGTCAAAAACTATCAATTCAGGGATAACAGCAGTATTATAAAATCATAGTTTGTGAACCATAAGCTGATAATACCTCAAAATAAGGGATACAATTGAAAAAAAATCTGATTTTCTTGGGAATCATTTTCCAATTCAAATATTATCATAATAGAAAGCAACTAAGGTAATTTCTTTTGTATCAAACCTATTGATACTTGCATTTATACCCAAACACACTAACCAATTACCCCAATTCTTTAAGCCATAGGTTAGTATAAAGATAGAGAAAGCACATCTGTCAGGATAGAATTTCCAGATAAAATATAGGGTGCGTGCTTAAATTTGGACTTTAAATAAACAAGAACTAACATAAATACATACCAAACAGAGTGTCTTTATGCTAAAAGAGTGTTCATTGCTTATCAGAAATTCAAATTTAACTGGGAATCCTATATTTTCATTTACTAAATAGGGCTTCATATGTCAGGATAGGCAGCAATAGTTTCTTCCTTGGGTTTTTATTCAGCAGATGCAGGAACAAATGCATGGGCAGTATGTGTTATATTCTGTCTTCTTGCCAACTTCAAAGGCTCAAACTCACCGTAGGCAGGAGCAAATGTAATTTTTTTGCAGAATAAACATGAACAGTACTGGTACATTATAGTGGTATGAGTTTGACTTACATTATTCACAGCCATTAAAACTTCAGGTAAATCTGTTAGTTTTTGGCTTAAGCTACCAAACTACTTTGTAGAATAAAAGTAAGAAGACCATGAGAAAATGGCAATAGGACAGAAAAGTTCAATTTTTGGAAAAGATGTTCATGAAGATCTTGATCATCTCTGTCCAGTAGAAATATAATGCAAGACATATATGAAATTTAAAATTTTCTGCTAGCCACACTAAAAAATAGTAAAAGGAAACAGGAAGTTAATTTTATTAATATTTTGTTTAATTTACTATATCTTAAACATTATAGACAAAATATAATTATTACTCAATAGTATATTATTATACTATTTATTATTATAAATATTATTGAAATCCACAGGTAAGCAACATTACAAATTTTAGGTATTTTTAAAATTTTGAGATACAGCCTTTATTCATGAAGATTTTAGAATAATCAGACTAGCTAATTCCTTATCCCACCCATTCAATGCAGCATTTGAAAATAATCTAACTTCATTATTGTAATTGCTTTGTTGCTCAGTATACAATATCTCCCTAAAACTATTTTGCCTTTGACTCTCATTCTCATCTAAGTCAATTCCCCCTTCTCCAGGCTCATCCAATCCCATACCCTTGACACTTTCCTTATTGTGTTCTTTGAAATCTATTTAAATTTACACAAACACTAAACGTCTTCACAGATTTATTCATGGATTCTTCCCATTAACTCTTAGTCTTAAATGAATCAACCCCAAAACTCCCTTCACAATACCTTTCTAGTCTAAATTCGTCTTTCTATTTTGTCTCAAATTTGTGGGCCAGAAGTAGGCAATCCACAGTTCAATAGACACAGTTCTTAACTTCCCAGAGCTTAAAGCCTTGTGAGGTGGTGGGGGATAAATAATCAACAAGTATTTATAAAATCAATGAGTGGTCGAAGGTGAAGTGGCAGTAAAATGGGAAATGCTATTGTTTGACTATGGTTTATTTCTCCTGAATCTCATGTTGAAATTTGGTCCTAAATGTAATAGTGTTTGCAGGTCGTAGGATCTTTAAGAGCTGATTATATGATTAGGACAGATTAATGTAGTTCTCCCAGGACTGAATTAGTTATCACAAAGTAGGCTGTTATAAAATGAGGTTGCCCTTTATGTTTTGTCTCTTTCACACATGCCCACTTGTGTTTCCATTTTTTGTTATGGGCTAAAGTAGTGTGCTCTTAGATTTTCCAGTCTCTGGACCTGTGAGTCAAA
>PVJO010020313.1:0-32232 GCA_004026905.1 Hystrix cristata
TGGTTATATCTGTGCACTAGTCTGTTGCAGGAGGGTACGGGGCTCAGCGAGGATATTCCAGGTTCTTTATTCGCACAGACAGTGAATTGCAGGAGCGAATTTTAGGGCATTAAGGAGGTTTATGTAAGTAACAAAAGGGAGCAGGAGGCAAAGGAGTTTGAGAGGGCAAGTGCGCGAGGGAGAAAAGAGGGGAGAGAGAAGGGGAGAGAGAAGGGCCGAGCTCGTGGTGCCATTTACATCTAACTGGATTCCATTCTAGTGAGAGTTTCTTGATCCTGTGAGAAGAGGGGCGATTGGAATTTCGAGCTCCAGCCTGACGTCAGGTCAAGGCCACTCCCCAAGGTCATGTCCATCTTCCCAGCCAGGTCAGGCTACAGCCTACTCCTACATCAAGACCACTCCTGTGAAAGGCTCACTTACACACATTTTCAAAATGTTTCTGTACCTTTGTTGAATTTTTCTCCTAGACTAATGCTACTTCTAAGAACAGACAATCTATTTTACTCAAAGTTGAAGGAGAAAATGCTATTTCTGTTTGTCATTTTTTTCATATGGCAAGAAGAAATTGTATAAGGAATTAAGAGTGGGAGGGGGGAAATAAGTAGAATACGGATATGCCATATACAAGACCCTAATAACCTCAATGAATGTAAACATTATGTACCATAACATGAGCTAAGATTAATAATGTTGACAAGAATGAAAATGGGAAAGGGGAATTAGAGGAAGAGAGAGGGAGACGCGAAGGAAGAGAAAGGAAAGGGATTTTAAAAAAGAAGCCAGATGTATTATGTACATGTACCTACAATAGTTGTAAAGTGCATGTACTACAAACATAAAAATAACAAAATTAATTTTAAAAAAGTTACCTGCCTCTCTCTTTTCTCTGAATTGCTCATCCAGACATCTCAAAGAACGCTTGTAAATAGACAACAAATAGATCAGATGCCTGTGTTGAAAAATTTTGATTAACAAGCGATTCCCAAATCCTACTGATTCTGTACTTTATTTAGATAGCTGTTAGTCTCTTTGCTGGCTGATTCTGCATATTGAATTGAATTTATTTTCAACCGCTACCCTGAGTTCAAGTTTACAGATAGTTTTAAGATATCAAAGCAAATCAAAACAAAATGAAAACCAACTTCATTTATGCTGATGGCACCTGCTTCCTCTCATAAGTTATTTCTGCCGGAGTGTCACCTCCTTAGTACTAATGATCTACCTTTTCTATTGTGGGCTGATTTTAAAAAAACAAACACAGTGTATCTAGGCTCTCATCATCTAGGAAGTGCCCCCAAATTCAAAGGAAGCTTCTAAAAACATGTGAGCAGTGAAGTTATTGTGATGAGCCAATGAAAAGGGTAAAACTTCCTCCTTCCCTCAGTCAGTTCTTCAAACTCAGAAGCAGAAACAAGTGAGCAGCCCCGTGAGTCACTGTGAGAGCCAGTTGCCTGGTTCTACTTCTGCTCAAGATCTCTGCCTGTGAGGACAAGTCCTCCACCTCCTTTCCGTGATTGTGCAGAGACACAGTGTCCTGGCAGGGCACCCAGAGATGATCTCCTCTTGGAGGTTGGGGGACCAAGGGCTCCTGTGATCCTCTCCTCACAGGGGGTCTGAGGTCCATTCTCTTTCTCTCATAATCATCGCCTCAGGTGAGCGTAAGCCAGTCCACTTGTGACAAGCTGCCTGTCTCAGCATCAGCAGGCACCCCTAGCTGGTCTTATTGTGGATGCCTGCAAAAAAGTATTGAGGTCCCCACTGAATAACTTCGGAAACAATTAGAGATTTACTTCTACGCTTAAGATTAGGATTACTATGTAATTATCTCTAGGGAAGGAAGAAAAGTGATAGAAGGAACTAACATTTGAGTGCCCGCTTTGTGTGCAGATCTATTCTAAGCCCATTAGAATTTATATTTGCTACTTATTTAATACTCGCTTCTCTTTAAGTAGGTACGATACCCCTTCTAGAGCAGAGTCATTGAATCTTAAGGAGACTCGATAAATGGTGGGTTAAGGATTTTAAATCCAAACTCCTCCAACTCCAGAGATGATGGTATTTGGGAGGTATACACATAAAGCTGCCATCAGTCATTTATATCCTCTTAGGTTCATTTAGGGAGGAATTAACAGCACCGAAGGCATCAAAGACTGTGAAAAGTAGGCTGATATCTGATAAAAGTGGTATGGACGGTAGCTGTGGAAACCTCTCTGCATCCTGCTTTCTACCCTGCAGGCCTCTCGCCTGCTTTCTTCCCTGTTGCCTGATCCACAGAAGGATGCTCTAAGGGAGAAAACACCACAGGAAGTGAGAGCGACACTTTCTCATTGTGTGAAGACAGCAGTACCAAGCAAGAGGCTCCCTACTAGCCTCCCGAGCAACCTTAGTGAGAAGTAGATGGTAAATCAGTCATGAAGTTGTGATAGAATAAACAGCTTACAGCCTGCCAATGTGTAGCTGGGTTTTGGCAGCTCAACCAACTAAACATTTTAAAATTAGGAGACCAGAAAGGTGTCAAGAGAGATTTGGAAGTTGCTTTCTGTGTTTACATATGTGTGTCACTCTTTAGACATGATTTAAAGTTTGGAATAGCAGATATGATTGGACTCTTCTGTGGAAAGAATCTGGGATTTAAAAGGGGAAGATCGTCGTGAGAGGAGTCACGGCTCCATGGCCTGTTAGCACTGCCATTTTCAAGGAGGAGGAGGAGGAGGGGGAGGGGAAGGGAAATGGGACAGGAAAGGGGAAGGAGAAGGGGGAGGGGAGGAAAAAGAATGGGGAGGGGGGACAGGAAGGAGGAAGGGAAAAGGGAAGGAGGAGAAGAGGGGAGGAGAACAGGGAGGGGGAGGGGAAGCAGGAGGAGGAGGAGAAGGAAGAGGGAGAAAAACAAGACAAGCAGAGTCAAATCTGGGTGGTGTCACTTCCAAGAACTGTGACCTTGGGAAATCTTACCTAATCTCTTACCTTCTCCATCTCTGATCACTGTGAGATAATTAGGCTCTAAGAAGATAAAAAGAACACAGTAAGTACTCAGGATTGGTACTCCGAGCCTCAAGTTCCCTTCTGTGTAACATTAGAATATGCAGCTGAAAAGCACCATACATGTTAACTTGTATTATTCTTTCTCGTTCTGATATCCTGTGAAATCACAGTCTAGCCAGTAACTCTCAGGATCTAGCAGTGCTCTTGAGAGGTGCTGCAGATCATTCCTATGGAACCAGACGTGAAAGCAAACTGGGCCTGGGAAGCAGGACGAAGGACAACAGCCCCCTTACCTGAAGCTAACAGGCCTTCAGACAAAGACCTTCATAATCAGTTTGAGTTGCTGTTTTTTATGCATAAAACTAACAGTACTGTATATGATTTTTTTCCTAAACCCCTATCAAATCAGTCTTACAGTTCACCATGAATCACAGAAGGAGGAAGCTCAGCATAGTGAGCAAAGTTTATGGTTATCTGTTCTTCTCCTTTGGCCCTGTGTATATGCTGCAATTTAAGAAGAATAACAGCTTCCGGCAGCATATTCAAGTTCAATTTAAGGAGAACAATAAGCAGCGAAGAGGCCCGTATTGAGTAGCTGGGACTGAGGATGAGACTGGCTCTGTCTCTGTGTGCCTGGCAGCTAAAGACACAGGAAAAGAAAGTAGAAAGGGTCTCTGGCTAGAAAACTATCCAATAGCTACAGAGTTTACACCAGCAGGTCCTACAAATCATTTCAAAGCACAAGTGCAAATGAGAGTTTTAATACTTGAGTGAGAATTGCCAAATTTTCACCCTCTCTGTGTCCTGCTGGGAAAACACAAGTCTGAAGGAAACATTTACTTCCTTAGCGTGAAGAGCGCAGCTCTGGAAATTCGATGCTAAAAATGACCTAAATTTGGTGATGCTAAATGACCTAAATTTGATGCTGAAATCACCTTTAAACAGACCAGTTATAATGAGAAAGAAGAAGCATGGAGAGCAGTTTAAATGACTCCACCCTCCTCTGTCCCAAGAGCAGAGGTGGGACGACCTGTCCTAGCTGTGCTTTTGAATAACTGAGCCTCATCCTCGTGATACGCTCGGGCTGTGAAGTTCAAGTAAATCAGCCACTGGACAGAGGTCAGGATGGCAAGGTGGGCAAGGTGCTTTCGATCGTATCCTTCCGTTTTCACTAACACTCAGAGGACACACTGAGAGAGTCAGGGAGGCCACTGTAAGTCTAGGGGCAATGAGTTCACCACTGTACTTAGGCAAAGGTAGAAAAAATATATAAAAATATAAAGAGAAATTGGAAGTGGTGGCTCAAGCCTGTAACCCCAGAATTCTGGGAGGCTGAGGCAGGAAGACTAGAAGTTCAAGCACAAACTTGGTAACTAGTGACTTGGTGACTTGTCTCAAAAACAAATTGACTAGAGAATTAGATCAGGCACTAAGTTCAATCCCCAGTAAAACAAGCAAACAAACAAATAAATAGAGTAGTTTGAAGAAGATTAGATATGATACCAGATTAATAATTCATGCTTTATCTTAATGGGGAGCCTCTAAAGACTTTTGATATCTTAATTGGAGTGAAGAAAGGAGATTAATTTATTTCTGGCATATAAAACTATTCAGAAAGAGTAGGCTGAGGTAAGGAAGACTGCTTAGGAATACTGCTTTGATACTATAGTTATAAGGACTGAGAGTATTTTCTTGGGTAGAAAGGAATATGGAGAGCCATGGCTTCCTGAATAAGCTTGGGAGGAGTTTTCCTGTTTTGTTTTGTCTTTTTTTCTTTTTTCATGTAAGAGACAACAGGCACTAGCAGATGAGACTAGTTTTCTGCCTCTCTGGAGGCACCTGCAACAAGACTATGGAGTTCGTAGTCACCTGAGGAAGCAGACTGCGGGACAAAAGTCTTTCAGCAACAGGGTAGAATTTCCTGTCACGGTTGGCCTGAACAGTAGAAACTTGAGAGGCCACTTCTGCTCCCATTGGCTGCCCTCAATCAGCGAATACTCCTCGCCAGGACCATTCCATCCTGCCTGATGACTCCTGGAGAAGCCAGAGAGGTAAGCTGCTCCATTCCTCATAAAGCCTGACTCCACCTTTAGGAAGATCTAGTGTCCCCACAAACCACCACCTTGGCTTCCAGACTTTCTCCTTTTCTTTGAATTTCACCACGTCTGGAAACCCCAGTCTTGACCGATGACAACAACTGAACTCTCCCCAAGGCTCAGAGAATTTGTACTGTTAACACAGGCAAGTGAATTTGTATTCATTCTGGATTTCTATAACTGATGAGACAGTATGAAGCACTTTTAATGTTTGTGGAACACAACAAATGAATTTCAAGTGAACATTTATGTTTTTACCATATAACTTCCTCACATTAAAAATTAAAGTAAGAATTTGTAGACAAAATATTCATTAATAAAATAAAAGTAGTAATGTGAGGAGAAAGAAAGTGTTTAGCATGATTCCTGGTTCATGGCAACAGAAATGGTAGCCATCATTGTCATGATTTAGGGTGACTCTATGAAATCCAAAAATGGTGCAACCTCCTCTTAGAGCTGTAAGACTAGAACTCATGAGAGAGTTTGGGTTTGGAATGGCAATTTGAAAGTCATTCATATGAAGGGAATACAAAACTAAGAACGAAGGTGTCCAAACTCCAGTGGAACTTGTATGTGTTTTAAGAAAGTTGAGTGCTCACATTCAACTCTTAGGAGGTCAGAGGAAGTGGAACAAGGAAGTAGAGGCCAAGGAGAGGAGGGAACAGAGGGAGAAAATGTTAGAGAGGAAGAAAGCAAGGGAGAAAAATGAAGTCAAAAGCCTTGATGATTGAGAAGAGAAGCGGTCGCAGAGAGAAGTTCTAAGATGATTGCGTGTACTTGAAGTCATCTCTTTAAGGGGCAGATGCTGAGCTACGGGCTGGCATTCACAATTAGTGAGTCCAAACCTTCTAGCCCACAAGACTTCTGCTATTGCTTACTATCGTGTTTCCTGGGCTCTAGATCTGAAACCATAAAATGTGCAGTATTTATTTAACATTAGACCAGATTCTAAGGATGCTTTTTCTGGAACTATTTTGCGACCACAGAATTGAAAAGGGTTTCGTGATGAAATGCTAGCACCGTACTCAGGTCGGCCCATCATTCTTTCCACTGAAAGCCACTGGTAATATGGCTACAAGATGTATTTTGCCCATTTTTTAAAAGCCATTTTCTACTTTTTAACTTTCCAACCACAAAAATATGTTGGGAGTGTCATAATTGTTTTTCTCTTTGGAACTTCAGAAAAGATTGTTTTTATGATAGAAATAGCATTTCTTTAATTTTTTCTTCTTTTTTTAATCACCAATGACTGCCATACCAAACCACGGACTTGGCTTGTTCTATTTCCAATTCTAGCTTGTGCTCTCTGGCAAGTGTGTGTTGTTGGGCTGTCCAAAATATTTCTGAGGAGGTTTATCTCAGATGTTAGATGAAACACTAAAAAAATGAAGATGTACTTAAATGCACTGATTCAGGTAAAGCATTTAGAACACAGTCTGGTGCATGGTAAGCATATGTAAGTACTGGTTATTATGATTATTTTATTATTCCATGTTGCTGTAGTGCCAGAGTCTGGATGGACCAAGAAAAGTCATTTAGCCTTATGATAGGATGTGTGTTCCCTGAGGGTCCAAAACAAGTTACCGTCAGAATTCAGAAGACTTCCAAGAACCTGTTAAAAAGTGACTGTATCACAAATGATAGGCTATAAGTATGTAAAGAGAGTCACTAGTTGGAGTCACTAGTTGGAGCTTGTTTCCAAAATGTTTCATGTAGTGGAAGATAGACATGAATAAAACCCAGCTATAGAATCCATGTACTTTGAAAGTGGTCCAACAGTAATTGAAATATGAGTGCTTTGAATTATCATAGAAGGAAAATATTAGTGCCCTGAAGAGAGCACAATGATGTTTAGGCGTTTGGAATTTTCACAAATGTGGAAAGGGATAAATTAATTTTTAATCGGGAAAATTATCTTTTTTTTCACTTAATCACTTTAGTGTTCTCATGTATTAGGACAATGTGATTAGAATATTTATGAATAAATGATCTGGTTTCTGCAGACCTGTCAGTAAACATTTGGACACTTATTTGTGTAAGCATTTGCTCTGAAAACCAGGAGACTAGATAGAAGCTTTTATGTGTTAATCATAAGCTTCTATACAACTCAGGTTATTGCCAAAGACAAAAATAATGTACCACAGGATATCAGATACAGGGGAACAGATGCTAACAATGTCCGAGCTAACTAATGACGGAATATGTTTAAGAATCTTGGAAAAGAGCTAGGAGGATTAGACAAATGCTTGGTAAGATTAAGGAAAGAATCAATGGGATTTTTAGGTGTTAGTGAAGCTTCCCTACAGACTTACTATAGACTAGGGCATTAGTTATACCCTAAAAAAATATGACAATGAGAAAATAACCACAGCGTCCAGCCAACCTAGCCCGCCTTCCACCTGGAACTCCAGGGGCCTCAGAAAGTCCATTTCCCAGATTGCAGTTCTGCAAAAGAAACAGCCAGGTCTGGTGGGGGATGACCATAACCCAGCCCTTTAGGAAAGCCGTACCTCCACTGTCCTTACCGGTCATCAGAAAAGAGAGCAATATTTTTTTTAAATGTGGGTTGCAGACATTTTTTCATATCTGCCAGATATAGAGGTGGGAAGCACTGAAAGATACTCTGGGGTAGGACAAGGAAGGCAGTATTTGATAAGGGATAATGTTCATGTTAGGAATTTGGAAGATAAGGATACAGATGTAGGTCAGGACCTAATTAAAGAATTAGAAAATTCTAAAAACTTAGATATCAAAGCTCAACATTTCTCCTCTTGGGATGGGAAGTGAGTGAAAGTTTTGCGTGATGGAGGGAGAATAAAATACTGATGTGTGTTTCAGAGCAACTATTCCTTCAGTTGGTAGTGATTAAGTAATTTGCAGCAGATACAAAGACTCAAGGCCACATGTCCCCATTCATTTTTCAGTATAAAGCAGGTTGATGTGACTGTCAGGGCCTAGATTTGGTGGTACTCTGAGGCTGGAAACAGAAGACCTGCTTAAATCAAAATTATATGGGTACTCTTTTATATTTTTTCATTTTTTATTTTGAATAAGATTCACCCATACATAATAATACAGAATAGAGCAGAATGATCTGCCAAGTATATAACATCCATCTTCAACAATTATCAATATTTTGCCAATCTTGTTTTATTTGTCTCTCTTCCTGATGCCCACTGTTTTTAAATGTGCTTGACTTTTTATTTTGAAATAATTTCAGCTCGCAGAAATATTACACAAATAATGTCCAAAATTGTTGTATACTGTTCAGCCAGACTCTTTAAATGTCAACTTCTAAAAAAAAAATTTTAGTGATTCTACTTTAGTAGATAACAAGGTGATTTATAAATAATATTTGTACATATTTATGAGACACCATGTGATGTTTTGATTTATGTAGGCATTTTGGTAGTGACTCGTTAAAAGCAATTAGTATATCTATCACCTTAAACACTTATTACTTCTTTATGTTTAGTACTTTCAAAGTCCTCTCTTCTAACCATTTTAGGATATGAAATAATGTCTGTTCTTTTAACAAATTTTAAGTGAAGCACACATTATTGTTGACTATAGGGACAATGTACAGATTTCTAGAGCTTAACATTTTGTGACACTTTGATATCTGTGTGTCTGTCTCTGTCTACCCCCAACCCCGTGTCTCTTTCTCTCTCACACATATTGGTAATCAGATAGTCTCAGAGTCAGTGGAAGCCCTTGCAAGCTGAATTTTAGGCCCTTCTCATATTTCCAGGTCATTTTCTGAGCCCTTCCTTCTTTCTTCTTTCTGATGCATTGCAAAGTTTTAGGCGCAAGTTGTAGCTGCCACGCCACAAGCCTGAAAACACGTTTCTGCAAGAACCCCTGATTCCTTGTACTGAGGAGTGATGTTTAAAAATGCAAACATGGGCACTAGATATACTTTATTATTTTTGCTGTGAGTCCTTCTCAACAGACATTTCTAAAAAAAAAACTATACATACATCTATAGCCATAACTATATATATGTCTATTTCTATAAATAAAATCAGGAGGGCTGGGGATTTAGCTCAGTGGTTAGAGTTGCTTGTCTAGCAAGTGAAAGGCCCTGAGTTTGATCCCTGACATTTAAAAAAAAAAAAAATCATGAGCCCATCAATCCCATACTAGAGGGTTTCTTCCAGCCTCAATCCATTCATAATAATAATTTTCTTTTCTGACTGAGAATGTGAAACATTATTCACAATTCAGCTAAAACGCCACTTTCCATGAATTATCCATAGGACTTTGAAGAATAACCCTGAGTGGCTGGACTTAATTCCAGCAGAGAAAAAGAAAGAAAAAGAAGCAATGATTTGATGTATGCGTTCTTCCTCATGTCTGAACCCAAAGGCAAGCACAGGGTGAAATGATGTTTTCAGGGCAGTTAAGGACTAGTGACCTCACATCTGTCCTTGGATGGGAGTTTATTTTCTCAGACTAAGTTTGGGCTTGACATTCCAGCTGCTCACCCTTCCACTGTGCAGGGATGTGGAGAAGGCTGCCATTAGCCGCTGATGGAGAAAGCAGCTGTGTGTAGAGTGGGAGTGTGCCGCCCTCTCCACTCCTAGTCCTCTCCCCTTTCTGCAAACAGAATCTGCACACAGTCCATCCACAAAGGTGGAAAAAAGATCCCTGTTTGTTCCTAAGAAATCCTCCTGAGAGTAGGAAAATCTCCCTATAAGCAAATTCATTTTTAGTTTAAGTTTTCCTTAAAATGATGATTTGCATGAACAGGAATTCACGCTAGATTATTACAATTGTTGCCTGTGGGGATTTATCCGGTTCCCTGAGAAGCTCAGGGAGTGAGGATATGACCTGGCTGAGCTGACCACTGTGGTCCAGCAGGAAGGTTGCCTGTACAGACTTCCTTTCATTGTTTGAACATATGATTATCGAGCACTCTCTATGTGTCACACACCATTAGGCACTTAAAATATAGATAGATATGGGTCAGAGGTTTCAAAACCAATAGTGCTGGCACCATGAACAAAAGAAGGATCTCTTTCTCTTAGGGAGTGAACCATTTCTGGTGACTTTAAAACAAGCACCTGATAAGATATAGTTGTGGTGATGCTTAGTAGTTTTGCTGATCCCCGCCCATTTCCCTGACCCCACTCATGGTACTATGTTCCACCATCAGTGCTTCCTTTGCTTTCTGCAATCTTGTGTTCTTGTGAATTTGATATTAAAACATAGATTTCTTTCTTTCTTTCTTCCTTTCTTATTTCTCTCTCTATTTCTCTCTCTCTCTTTCTCTCTTTCTTTCTTTCTTTCTTTCTTTCTTTCTTTCTTTCTTTCTTTCTTTCTTTCTTTCTTTCTTTCTTGGTATTGGGGATTGAACCCAAGGCCTTCGTTCCAAGTTACAGCCCCAGACCACCTTTATTTTTTATTTTGAGACAGGGTCTTTCTAAATCGTGAAGTTGCCCAGGTTGGACTCAAATTTTTGATCCTTCTCACTCAGCCTCCCAGAGTACTGGGATTACAGGTAAGCACCACCAGGCCCAAATGAAATAGGCATATTTTCTTTTTTTTTTTTTTTTTTTGCCAGGGATCGAACTCAGGCCCTTGTGCTTACAAGGCAAGCACTCTAATCACTGAGCTAAATCCCCAGCCCCGGAAATAGGCATATTTTCTTTGGGCAGATATTCATCTTAAATAATTTTGGAAGATGATATATTAATGGTGCTATTTAGCACAAACTCTCATAAGACAGAAGCAAGGGTCAAGTGGAAGACGAAGGCAGTCACCCTAGCTAACACCATCATCAATTTCATAATTTTCTATCTATAAAAGCTGAAGTAAGCTGAAACAGCAGTTGATACCTCTTAAAGTATTTTCTGTAACATAAAATACATGTTCTATCACTCCATCAGAAGAGAAATATGAATGTGGTCACCTGCTGTGAAACCAGGACAGTTTCCAAACTTAGATGCAAGCAATTTCCTCACATAATTTAAAAATGATTGCTTTTCACGTCCCTTTGGATTTTCAGAACATTCTGAGATAAACCTGTTTCCATAATAGAGTAGGAGAGAGCACTTAGGAAGGGAGCCTTACTGCCATAGTGTGTGTTGGTAGGATTCTTGATTGAAGTGACATAAACATAGTTTAGTTAGTTAAGGAAGATATATTAACTCACAGGACTGAAATGAGGGCAGAAGTAACTCAACTGGGAGACCATTCCGAGTGGTTCTTTTGGGTTTCTAAATGTTTTGTAAGTAGAGGGAATGACTTATTTTGTGCAAAAAGGTTTATATAATGAATAGCTAGTACCTTATTCTGAAGGAAAGGGTAAGCAGATTTACTTTCTATTATAAAAGACTTGAGTTTCCTAAACTCAGGATTTCTTGTCTGTAATGTAACTCACTATGAGTGCAAGTGTAACTAGGCCTTCTTTAGATTACATGAGACTAAGGGCTCTGGCACTGTGGCTGCTGCTAGTGGTGTAAGGGATACAGTTCTTTACCTCTGAACCAAAAATTTCATGTCTTCTACCAACAATCCGTGGCAGGTTAGTTTTTAACTTGCAAGGAGAGTAACATCTCAGACCCTTCCTATTTCTCATTAACTGAAAGGAGCAAAGTAAATGTTATTAGAACCAAAGTCTCAAGTTCATTACCTTCAGGGGTTTCTTTTTTTTTCTAATTCATCTATTTTTATCTATTTATGTTCATCTTCAGTCTATAGGCAACAAAGAAAAATGGCGTTTGTCCGTGCTCTTTCAACTCAGCTATCACAGAAAACTCTAATTGAATTTTTAGAATTATGGTTCCCTGGATCTATATTTATTTATTTACGGAATATTTATACTGGTAATAGAGTATATTTCTATAAGTCATAGTCTTGAGCATGAAAATTCTTATGAATATATTCTTAAAATCTGAACAAATTAGTGATAATATTAATGTAAATTATTTTTAGTCAAAACTTGTATCCTTAATAAGTCATCTTTTGCCTTTCAAATTTCTCCTCCTTCAATACCTTCCAATAATAAGGCCATAGCAGGGACTTGGAGAAAAGAGAAAAGATATTCCTAAAATGGCAGTTAGGAAGATAAAAAATAATTTCAAAAATTAAAAGAAAAATAAATATGGTAATTCATTTGGAGAGTCGATTGCTTAGCAAGCTGGTTTTAGATGAAATCCCCTTCCCACTCCTGCTCTGACCCCTGTTAATATTGATACCTCTTCCTTAACCTCCTTTTATCTGCGTGTGTCTATCTCTTCAAAAAGCCCCGAGAAAATAGAGACCACTTCATATGTTCCATACTGGATGTGTATGAAATGTTTTAATGTCTGTGAAGAGAAGCTAGCCAGGCTTTCTGTTGGTAAGCAAGATACCTTATAAAGCAGGGGTCCCCGGTACCTGGGCCATGGGAGTAACTGAGCCACAAAACAGGAGATGAGCAGCTGGCAAGCAAGTGAAGCCTCATCTGTATTTACAGGTGCTCACCATTGCTCACAGTACAGCCTGAGTGCTACTTCCCATCAGATCAGTGGCAGCATTAAATCCTCATAGGACCATGAACCCTACTGTGAACCGTGCATATGAAAGTGATCTAGCTGTGTGCTCCTTATGAGAATCTAATGCATGATGCTCTGAGATGGAGCTGAGGCAGTGATGTTAGCACAGGGAAGCAGCTGGAAATATAGATTAACATTAGCAGAGGGCTCTGACTGCACAGAAACTGTATTAAATCAAGTGCATGCAGACTCATATCAAAATACTATTCATGACTGGCAAGTGACAAGCTGCATCTGATGGCAGGTTTTAAGTCAGAATGTGACATTTATTTTACTTTGCACATGGTCTGCCTTACTTACCATTTCCATCCCCACTTCTTTCCTGTACTGCACACTTGTCTCAATCACAGTTTTGATAAACCTAAAAGCAAATCCTAATCAAAATGAGTAATAATTAGATGTTACTGGAGATCTTTTCTGAAAAGGGGGAAATGCCAAATGATAACACAGCAGAAGACTGTAAGACTGCCAACAAAAGATAGCTGCATTTAAAAGAAAGTAACAAAAGCTCCACTTAAATTACTGTTTCACTGCAACAGATTCACATATATAGAGTATTTGGTGACTGGCTATCTAAAAAAGTCATGAAATCTTCAAAATTGCTTGGACACATGGAGACCAAGCACCCTACAATAAAAAACAAAGCTTTGGGGTTTTTCCAAAGGAAAAACATGAACGCGAAGAAGAAAAGCAATTATGTAAAGGCACGACTTCGTTAAATGTTTCTGAAACGAGAGCATCATTCTTAGTGGCTAACTGCATAGCTAAAGCTAAGAAGCCCTTTAATACTGGTGTAAAGTTGATCCTGCCTTCCTGCCTGCTGCTGAGGATATGTGAGAGGAGAGGCTAGAGTCAAAAAGGTAGCTCGCATTCCTCTTTTGGAAAACACTATAACTAGACAAATTGATGAAATAGCAGAAGATACTGAGGGCAAATTGTTGGAATTAATGAGTCACTGTGGTTCACAATCCAGGTGGATGAATCGTCTAGTGTTTACAACAAGGAAATAATGTTCATGCTTGTACAACCTATTTTTCAGGAGGATTTGCATGAGAATATGTTATGTGCACATTTGTTGCCAACCAATGCCACAACTGCAAAACTATTCAATTCTTTGAATGATTATATATCAGGAAAACTAAATGTGTCATACTGTGTCATATATGCAAAGATGGAGAAGTTGCCATGACTATGTGACTTTCTGGTTTCTCTACTTCAGTCGAAGGGGTTGCTTCTGAGGGTGAATCTCCATGCTGTGTTATCCACAGGGAAATGCTGTCTAGCTGAAAAATGTCATCTGAATTTAAGGATGCAGATGTGATTAAAATTAACAACCACGTAAAGTATATGCCTTAAATTCACATCTGGTCCCACAGCTCTGTGAAGAAATGAATGCAGAACACACATGCTTTCCTTATATGTGGACGTGACATGGCTTTTTAAATGTAGATCATTGGCCAGAGTTTCTAAATTAGACAATCTGCTCCAGAGATTTCTTTGAGAAAAATAGTCACCAAAGCATCACATTTCAGTGACACAGAATGGACTGCAAAATTTGCTTTCTTGTGTGACATATCCAACTTGCTCAGTGAACTCAATTTGTCCCTTCAGGGGAAAAGAACAGCTATGTTTCCCTCAACTATGTTTGGGGGGAAAAGAACAACTATGTTCAAGCCAGCAGATAAAGTGGCTGCATTCAAGGCAAACTGGAATTAGGGGAGTGATGAGTGATCTTTGTGATTTTTGATATGTTTGAAGCATCAGCAGAGCTTTTGAAAGAATGAGCCTGGGTCTTCTTTCTCCCAACTTGTGCATGATCACTAATCTCAGCTTCCAAAAGGGTTTGAACATTACTTCCCAATCACACGCGCACACACACACACACACACACACACACACACACACACACGAAACCCAAATTGGGAAGTGTTGGATTTGTAATCTATTTGTGAATAAACCAGGTGAATTCACTTTGTCCATGCTGGAAGAGGATCAACTGCATGAGATTGCAAAATATAGTGGCCTTGAAAGATGTTCAAGAGGACTTCAGATTGCCATATATTTGGGATTAAAGTCAAGGGAAAATATCCTGAGACATTTCCAACGTCCCATCTTTGTGAGGCAGTAACAGCAACCAAGCCAGGATTATAGAGTAGACAGGACATAAACAACACACTTCAGGTGTCACTGTGGCCCATCGCCTCCAGATACAACCATCTAGCTACAGGAAAACGAGCTTAGGGTTCCCACTGATCTTGCATCATGGTGAGCTGGAATAAAAGTTATTTTTTATATATTACAATGTAATGAAAATATAACTAAAGTGCACAAGAAATACAATGTTCTTGAATTATCTTGTTATCATGCCTCCCTGCCAGGTCTTAGGAAAAATTGTCTTCCACAAAACTGGTCCCTGATGCCAAAAAGATTGAAAAACACTGTTATGAAGGAATATTTAAGACAAATAATTATCCATTTTTTGATACATACTGTTCCAAACAATTCTTTTCCTATAGTTAGAAAACAATCGTATGTTCCAAATACTTGAAATGATTTTTCCATTCATTAATTCTGAGTTTCTAGAAACTACTCAAGACAACTCTTTTAGATCAATCAGAATAAAGTTTTTGATTACATTTCTTGAAAATGTTTAAGGTCTTATTAAAATAAAGAGTTTAGCCTCTGTTTAGAAACACTTTCTTTTGCTCACATACTTCCTCCTGCCAAAGTTTACTCAAATTGCTCACTTCAAATACCAAAATTTTTAATTTGTTTAATCTGGTTTTGTTTAATTTATTTAATGTTGACAATTTTGTTAAAAGAATGAATTTATCGTGGTGTTTTTATCTGATTCTTCATCCTTATTGGCAGTGTTTTAGCTTTTCTAAGAGGGAGGAGAGGCCAAGCTTCTGAGCTGAAGCGTCAAGACAGAGGCAAAGCAGCCAGTCTGGCTTCTGCAGGGCCGGTGAGTCACGGTCCACTCAGTGGTCCCCGGGGCCTGTGGCCACTGGCAACCCAGCCCGGGAAGGCGCCTCGGCTTCTGGAGCAAGTACACCAGCCAAATGGACAACAATGGATTGATTTTATGGGTCTCGGTCTGTTTTTCTTCTGTGGAGATCTTCGAGTTTATAAATGTGTATATATTCATTTCCCTTAAATCTGTTTTCAAATGGTAAGACACTGATGATGATTTTACAAACCAGCTAGAGAGGCCTCAGCCACTGTCCACCCACCATTTAAAGCATCTCTTGATTGCTGTGAACTCTAGACTTGCCTGCAAATCTAATAAGTGACTCTAATATAATTTTTTCTAGGAGTGTCTGCATCTGCCACATTGAGAATGAAGAGGGTCACGGTTTGCATTGTCAGCCATGTAGATGGAAGGTTCTGGGCACTTGGAATTGATTCCAAGGGTAACACCTATCCTCTCCCCAAACCACCTTTCCCTCACAATAGAAAGTCTAGCGTGTGGGTTACTGCAGGGTCTGACTCTTCCACACAGACATCTGAAATCCTTCCATGATGACACACCTGTTCGTGAAAATATGATGATCATTGTTTCTTACTGACAGAAAATAAAATTCTGTGGGGACTACATAGTTCTTTTTATTGCTACATAGTACTTCTTTTTTTTTTTTTTTCCGGTGCTGGGGATCGAACTCAGGCCCTTGTGCTTGCCAGGCAAGCACTCTAATCACTGAGCTAAATCCCCAGCCCAGCTACATAGTACTTTTTATTATCCAGGAAATCAATTTGTCTGATCTTTGTAAATTTGCATTTAAAAGCTTTATTGATTGGTGAGAAGTTTAAATTCAGACGTCCATTGCAAAATGGATACTTTTCAACAATATAAACTACTTATTTGGGATATGCTGCTGGTACACAAACTACATGCTTTATTATGGAAAAAATACATTACTTCCTGGCACTCTAATTTTGTGATTGTTCGGGATCAAAAGTATAGACTTTTCGCTTTAACAGTGGAATAGGAATTTGTTAACAGGTAGGAAATGTCAACTACCATACCAATATGAGAGGAAGTTGTGCTTTATAAAGTATGGTAAAAATAAGGCAGAAACTTTGAAAAGAAAAACATCAAAAATACCTACGTAGGAAATTACATCCAGTAAGGAGAAAAAAACTTAAAGGAAAAAAAAGAACAATTCAGAACTCACGATCAGTTACAAGAAAGGATTTTTAAATGTTCATTCAGTTAGTTAAATAAATAAAAAAATTAATAATTTTATAAACTAAAAAAGCTTATCAACTGAAGTTAGTTAATCAAAGATGAGGCTAACTTAATAATAATCAGAGACTTTCAAGGAGTGAGTGCCATAGAGAAAACTATATATGGCATGACTCCTGCCTTTTAGGAATGTACATGGAATTCATGCATTAACTTCTCCACCGATGGATATTCCTGTAAGAGTTGGTTAACAATAGAAACGAGAAAAATTTCTTGGACAGACCATTGAAGACTCAGTATGTTTCGATACTATTTGATATGCTATTGGGAGAAACTAGGTTATTTGGAATGGAACTTCGTTCTTCTTTATGAATCTCAGCAAAAACTTTGATAAGATCTTAATATTTTTCTACTATTTAGAAAATGGCAAAGAAATTTTTTGAAATATAGAGGTTATTTCTTCCCTAGTAGGGATTATAATATTATACATACATGGAAAGTAAATGTGTGAAGAATTCTTGATTGTGGAGCCTTCTTCTTCCTGATGCATAATCCCAGATCAGCAAAATCTATATATAGTAACTAAGTTCGTTTGCTCCTTAAATTTCTCATTTCTGTTCTCGTCTCTTTTTTTCCTGAAACCCAATTTCCTCAGTATAACCTTAATTGCTGTTCACAGAAGGCCTTTAATTATCCAGTGATCATGCTCTTAAACAGCACTCTCAGGGTAAGGAGGGGTTGACACTGGAGGGAAACCATGTGAAAGACTGAAAGCGTCACAGTATTTCCTTATTGGACTTAGATGCGTGACAATATCTATATTTAAGAGTTGCTGAAGTGCAGTAGGTGAAATGACCCATTTCTTTCGGATCAAAAATCCTGGGCCCAGACTATGACAGAGAGGTGAAGTGGTGTTCAATCTAGCAGGTAACTGGGTGGCCCATTTCCACAGTCCTCTCTAAGGAAAGGAAGGCACATTTTCCCATTGTTTTCTCCTGTAGACACGCCATCCTGACAGCTTCCCTGGCCTGCTCTACAGAGATAGAACTACCCAAATAGCATCGCTCTGCTAGGCAAATTCAGCCTTCTCCAGTGGAAACTTTAGAGCCAGTGACCTTAATTTTTTATGGAAAATGAAGACCTACAACTTAGAGGCAAACCCGGGCCTGGGGGCTCCAGGCACATGTGTGTGCAGCCCTCACACCTGCATGGCACTGCCGTGCCCAGTTTGCAGAATAGGAAGCCAAGCTCCACATGGACACTGGGCAGCGAAACCAGGCGGGGGGAGCAGACCAGCCAGGTGTGGTGTCCCAGCGCCAGGGCACACATGGTGCTCTGTGCTCTCCAAGGGAGGTGTGACGCTGCTTACCAGGGACGATGGCTCTGCAGCCTGGCTCCCTACGCCCTGTCTGGCCTGTGAAATTTGATCTAAATCACAGGAGGCAAAAACATATTACTCTGACCATAATTCACATTCCGTAGGAGGAGACAGGATTAGAACATTTCTATTTTTGCCCCGCGCTGCTAAATTTAAAGTCAATTTAACTGTTCACTGCAGTCTTCACTGCAGTCTTCCTTCAAAAAAGCCAAAAAACAGGCATGTTTTTGGTTGATGCTGGATGCAAAATGGTGTAAATATTTCTTTTTTTTGAGACAGTGTCTCACCATATAGTTCAGGCTGACCTTGAACTAAGTATGCAGCGCAGGCTGACTTCAAACTCATGGTGATCATCCTGCCTCAGCCTCTTGAGTTCTGGGATTACAGGCATGTGTTACAATGTTTGGCTAATGCTCTAAATATTGTCATCAACTGAGGTTGTGGATAAAGGAAGATAAAGAGTCACAGCAAAAGTCCTAAACTCACAGCCAAGGATGCTGGTAAACACATGGACTTATGACTCCGTTCAAATGCTCATTTGTTTCTCTATGTACTGAAACAGTTATTTACTAAGCTTGAATGATATGTGGAACATAAGTGTAAAGCATGGTCATGTCCTTTGAGAGGTGGACCGTCTAATGAGGGAGACCATCTAATGAGGGAGACAGGCATGCACACAAACAATCACAGCAAATCTGGTGTACTAAAGCCCTCCTTCCTCTCCCTCCTGCATGTTCCTTGGCTACTCTCAAGTCTAGATTCCTTCATTCCTGGTTGGCTTACAGACCTTCTTTTTTATTTGAAAGGTCACTTGTGGACCCGTCTAGCCTTCCACCTCCTGGAGGCCCATTTATCAGGTGGGACCCAGGAAGCATTTCCCAGCAAACTTTACAAGAGCTTTCTTCTTTATTGGCCTTTTTCTCCATACTTCAAGCCCCATCTGACTCCTCGCTACCCTTTTATAACCAGCCTTACTCTGTGTCTCATAGTCGCTTATGTTTCGTTTCATAAAGATCTCACTATCTTGAGTAGTTGTCCAAATTTCTTATGCCACATGGGATTTGTAATAACTTCTGTAGGCCATCGGGCTTCTGGGGACTTATTTCCACACACTTGGCCAGATCTCCATGACAAAGACTTTGCTGAAATCACCTTTTCTTCTATTAGATCACTAAAGATTCTTGGAGAGCAGCGTGGGTAGGAGTGGTAGCATTTAAGGTTTGTGTTCGTAATTGATTTTTATTTCTGCTGGTCAACCAGCCAAAGGGAATTAAAATCTAAGGGTTATTTTCCTACCCTCGAAACAATATCAATATTGTACCTTCTCCTCCTCCCCTGCCTCTCTTTCCCTTTCCCCTTCCCCTTCCTCCCCCTCGTTCTTTTGATACAGGGTCTCTTTACGTCACTATGTTGCCCGGGCTGGGCTTGACCTCACCATCCTCCTGCCTTGGCCTTCCAGAGTGCTGGGGTTAAAGGAGTTTTCCACCACACCGGGCTCCGATATTAAATTTTCTTATTTTACATAGGTGAAGAGGCCAGACTCTGAGTCTAAAGAATAGCCTGAAACATACTGCTTCCTGTACCCAAATAATCAGCATCAAGTAATGAAGGGACCTACAGGTCCTCTTCATCCCCTTCTTTCTCCACCCTCGTCATTCCTGACTGATGGAGGACTGGTCCAGTTTCCTGCCTGGGACATCTTGTGCCACCCTCCTTTCACCACCATCCGTGACAAACATAGAGGGATAGTATTTGGGGTGAAACATGACTGGTCATACAGTATTTAAAGCTCTTTGCTCATTTCATGCATGTGTCCTTCTGTCTCCAGAGAAAATGAAAGGAAATTGTTAGAGAAAAGGGGTGAGATTGAAGAATTAGAGTTAAGATTGGGGTTTAGGAATGGTAACAAGTTGGGGAAACTGGGAAATAATATTTTAGAACAGAATCCTAGAATGGGCTAAATATTATTTGCACAGGGAAAAAAAAAACCCATAAAGGAAAGAATGTGAGTTACTTGGAGTTGTCAGCAAGGAATTCAGTGACTCTAGAAACTGTGGTGCTGTGTAGCAGGAAGGAGCAGATCCCTGGCCTGGACGCCTGTGTTCCCAGGCATCCGAAACAGGAGCCTGAGCTCCCAGCACACTGAAATTGCATCAACTAAAATGTTCTTTCCTTTCCATGGAAAAATTATAGCAAAGAGATTAGGGAATGAGTTAGAGCATTTCAAAGGAAAATAAACATTTATTGCAATAAATAACCGTAAAATAGGTCTAATAATCCTCTAAAAATACTCTCATGAATTGGAAAAATTGTGAAACCTCTTTTTCAGCATTCTTCGATTTTCACAGAACATTACATTAATCATTAGAAAGTTTCAGCTCTAACTCAGGGTCTGGGCTGACTTTTTGCATAGCCGTAGTCTATCTACCTAACCTCTGGAACTTCGTGTCTTTGAGGAATGAAGTACTTCTCTTCTTTTTCAGAGTGTGTATTCTGAAAAAATAACATAATAAACAGTTTAGAAAGCAAAAAATGATGATAATAGATACATTTTATTTTCATATACAGCCCTTTTGTGCAATGACTTTGAATAATCCTATCCCTGTATAACTCTCCAACTGACAAACAGGCACACACACACACACACACAGAAAGACACACACATACAGAAAACACACACACACATACAGAAACAGAAAAATGTTGCAAGTAAAGAACAGGCTCTATCTGTTCAATAAAACTTACTGCTTTTTAGACAAACTGCTTTTATTAGATCAAAATAAACATGAGTTTCAAAAGATAGGACAGTTGATACCAACATTTTTCATCTCCATTCTGTGGGCCTGTCACACCATCCACAAACATCCCACAATACTTCTGCCTTCCCGACAGCAACCCCCATCCAATTTTCACATCTTTACCATTCCCGCTGGCCTAATATCCTGTGCCATCATTTCCTTGTGCTCGATCACCTGTCGCCAATCATCCCTCTGTCTGCAGAGCTTTTGACGAATACCATTTCCTAACCTCCACCTGCTGCAGTCCTAGTTTAATTGGTCTGAGATGAGACTGAGGCAACCTGATTTTAAAAGTTCAATGGGTAATTCTAATGTATTATGGCTGCACTAGAGAGGGGCTTTCATTTATGCAGGTTGAAGGAATTTTAAAAATGGCCTTGTGTCCAAAATATCTCCCTTTCTTAAGGGATCATTTTTATGCAAGATAGGCACAATTGTGCCCCTGATGACCTAATGCGCACCCAAATATGTTGCAGAGATTTGCTTTGGTCGAATGAAATTCTACATTTAATTTTATACTTCTTGACCATATAATTTATTCCTTGAACTAGTACATTTTTGAGAGTGAATGATGGTAGTACAATCAGGCAAACTGGGACGTAATGATAGTCCCATCATAAGGTCATTCGATGATTAAAGTAACGATATTAATGCCTACACAGAAGATACACAATAAATAGTGACTATTGCTGTTAATGTCATTATAACTATCAGTTCCTGATCCTTCCAGCAACCCATGAAGTAAATAGAGCAAGTTATAAGTAGAAGCTGTGACAAGAAGCAGAAGAAAAGCAGAAGGGAAGGAGAAAGAAAAAGATAACCATTCGTATTTTACAAATGCAGATGGATTAGCACAAATGCCAAACTATATGTCCAAGTAGTATGGTTTACACAAGGTTCCCTGAAGGATCCTTTTAATCCTGGAGCCCCGTGTTGATGGCCGAGCATAGTAGATACCTCAAAAGCCTCCGGTCCATGCCTGCTAACTCCTCTCATCCATGGTCTAATCCTTTAAGGTTGTTTTCTTATTTTTTATTAATTTATTTTATTTTAATGGTACATTTTAGATGTACATAGTGATAACATTCATCATAGGGGATTTGTACCTGTACATGATATATCTTGTTGCTTCTTTTTTTCCCATTCCCCTCCCCTCCCTTCACCCCCTCCTCCCTCCTGATTTACAAAAGCTTTGTTTCCGTTTGTTCCTTCCATTTCTTATTTCTCTTGTCCCTCTGTTCCTTTCCCCATCCCTCGTTCCTGTTCCCCTTTGGACGTTTTCTTCCCTTTCCCAATATAATACATTTTAGTCTTTGTTTACACTTTCAGTTTCTCACATCAGGGAAACAATGCAGTATTTAACCATGTGTGTCCAATTTATTTCACTTAAGATATGGTCTCAAGATGCATCTCTATTTACATAGAAGTATCTCAAGCTTATCATTCTTTATGGCAGAGTAGTACTCCATTGTATAAAAAAACCACATTTTCTTTATCCATTCCACTGTTGATGGGCATTTGGGCTTTTTCCAAGATTTAGCTATTACAAACTGTGCTGCTATAAACATGGGTGTGCATATATCACTGCGGTATGATGCTTTTAATTCTTTTGGGAAGATGTCAAGAAGGGGCTGGGTCAATGGAATGTCTAGTCCTAGTTCCCTGAGGAATCTCCACACTGATTTTCATAGTGGTTGCACCAGTCTACATTCCCACCAACAGTGGAGAAGGGTTCCTTTTTCTCCACAGCCCCTCCAGCATTTGTTACTGGCTGATTTGCTGATAATAGTCATTCTTTCTGGAGCGAGGTAGACTCTCAGAGTTGTTTTAATTTGCATCCCTTGAATGACCAGTGATGCTGAACATTTTTTCCATATGTTTATTTGCCATTTCTACTTCTTCATCTGAGAAGTGTCTATTCATTTCAGTTGTCCACTTTTGGATTGGGTCTTTAAGTTTGGAGCGTCTGATTTTTTTTGAGTTCTTTATATATTAGAGATGTTAGTCCTTTGTCTGAGGAATAGCTGGCAAAAAGATTTCCCACTCTGTGGGTTGTCTCTTTGCTCTTTTGGTAGTTTCTTTTCCTGTGTAAAAGCTTTTTAATAAGATCAGGTCCCAGTTGTTGATTCTTTGTGATATTTCCTGAGCAACTGGGGATTTATTAATAAAGTCCTTAACGATACCTATGTCTTCAAGAGTTCGACCTATTCTATCTTCCAACAGATTTAGTGTTTCTGCTTTGGTATTTAGATCTTTGATCCACTTTGATTTTAGTTTAGTGCATGGGGAAAGATACAGGTCTAGTTTTAACCTTTGGCATGTGGAGAGCCGGTTTTTCCAGCACCATTTATTAAAGAGGCTTTCTTTCTTCCAGTGAGGTTGTTTAGCCCCTTTGTCAAAGATAAGGTGACTGCGGGTGTTTAGACCTGTTTCTGCATCTTCTAATCTGTTCCTTTGGTCCTGGGGTCTGTTTTGTGTCATTAAATGCCGTTTTTATTACAGTAGCTTTGTAATCTAGTTTTAGGTCAAGGATTGTGATGGCCCCTGCTTTGCTTTTGTTGCCTAGAATTCCTTTTGCTATTCTAGGTTTCTTCTGGTTCCAAATGAATTTTAGGATAGTTTTCTCTAATTCTGTGAGGTATGCTATTGGTAATTTAATTGGGATTGCAATAAATCTGTATAACAGTTTTGAGAGTATGGCCGTTTTCACTATATTGGTTCTTCCTATCCAGGAGCAAAGGATATCTTTCCATTTTCTGATATCTTCTTCAATCTCCTTTTTCAAAGTACTGTAGTTTTCATTGTATAGATCTTTTACTTCCTTCGTTAGATGGAATCCTAGGTACTTCATTTTTGTGGAGGCTATTGTGAAAGGTGTTGTTTCCCTAATTTCTCTGTCAGTGAGTCTATTGTTTGTGTACAGGAATGATCTTGATTTCTGAGGGTTGACTTTGTATCCAGCTATGCTGCTGAATTTGGTTATTAAATCTAGAAGTCTTTTGGTGGAGTTTTTGGGGTCTTCTATATAGAGTATCGTGTCATCTGCAATAAGACACTGGCAAACAGATTGCAACAAATTATCAAGAAGATTATATGCTATGACCAAGTAGAATTCATTCCAGGGATGCAGGGATGGTTCAACATATGCAAATCAATAAATGTGATATACCATATTAACAGAGCCAAGGACAAAAACCATATGATCATCTCAATAGATGCAGAAAAGGCATTTGACAAGGTCCAACATCCATTCATGATAAAAGCCCTGCAGAAAATTGGAATAGATGGTCTTCGTCTCAATCTGATAAAAGCCATCTATGACAAACCAACAGCCAACATCATACTAAATGGTCAAAAACTAAAAGCTTTCACTCTAAAATCCAGAACAAGACAAGGATGTCTATTCTCACCACTCTTATTCAATATAGTTCTGGAAACATTAGCCAGAGCAATTAGACAAGAGAAAGAAATAAAAGGAATGAGTATAGGGCTGGGGATTTAGCTCAGTGGTTACAGTGCTTGCCTTCCAAGCACAAGGCCTTGAGTTCAATCCCCAGCACCAAAAAAACCCAAAAAACCACTCCCCCCAAAAAACAAACAAACAAACAAAAAACCCAAAAAACAAAAGGAATGAGTATAGGAAAAGAAGAAGTTACATTATCATTATTCACAGATGACATTAGGTTATTTTCTTAACCTCTATGGCCGTGCACATTTCATAGCCATGAGGTACCATTCTTAGCATTTAACTAGAAAGTGGAATATTTTCCAACACATTTAGATAATTTATTTGCAGTACTAAAATATTTTTATAGACTAAATCAAGATTAAGTTGAACTTTTTCCTATTTTCTGATACAAGAAAAGTAATTGAAAGAAGGAGTTGAATGTTATTGCAGGCACAATGAAGCCACTGACCTGGCATGCAAAAACATGCAGTAATGGCCACAGATGAAAGAGGAAGAATGCCAGAAAAAGACATCAGAGGCTTTCATCGCTAAGGTCAGAAGGGATTGGAACAAGTGCCCCTATCTTACCCTCCATGAGGACAGCAATGAGGCAGGTAAAGGGAGGGGGATAGGATGGGAGCTTCATTCAACCTAGAGTTTTTTATGAGCTTTGATTGACTCCTCGTATAGAGGAGATTTGCTCCTTGGCCCTGCTTGTTGGGAGGAGCTGGGTGGATGGATACTGTTGCTAACATCCCATCTGCCTGATTCATGGGTCTCTGTATCTAAGTCATAAAACAGCGAGTTTGTCAACCACAAGAAGTTTGTCACTAAGCTGTTGGGAGGAACAAATCACTATGTCTTTGTAAAGAATCTGATATGCCAGCTCTTAAAATAAACATGAAACTAAGTCACCCCTGTGGTACAGTGTTCTGTACTTTTTAAATCATTGAGTAATATATGTTTTAGCTTTTTTTTTTTTTTTTTTTTTTTTTTTGGTGGTGCCGGGATCAAACTCAGGGCCTTGTACTTGCAAGGCAAGCACTCTAATCACTTGTTTTAGCTTTTGAATACAGATATTTGGATGAGCCATATTTGGACGAGTTAAAGGGTTCAGTTGTCCTCAGATCTGGCTTGTGATTTGGGAGCTCATCAGACCTACAGCTGAGAATAGTATAGGGAAAGAGTTGTGCACTGTTTTCTCTCACTGTGAACTCATATCTTCTTCAAGGAGAAATTAAATGTGATTAAGCTGGTCAACCTCTTGCTGTAGATAGCCACCTGATTTCAGGAATTGTCTTTCATGCTAAGACTCTGATTTCAAATCCAAATCATGCGGGCACATGTCAAAATCAGATTTCTCAGGAAGGAAAGTTCCATCAACCCCTGGCATGTCTATCTCCTCCTGACCTCAATCTCCATTTCTCATTATTTAGTTATTTGTCTTCAGTTGTTTGAAAGATAAGTGCATTGTGAAATCTGCATGCTACTTTTTCTGCTGGACTAGTCCTCTGATAAAAAAGCAGAACAGACAGAGTCAGTCAACCAACCACTTGGTGGAAAAGAGGGCCGCTGACAAAATAACAAGACACATGGGAAAAGAAAGAGGCAGGCTTGGAGCATCGATCACACCACATACATAGTCGGTATATGAAGTTAGCAGAGTCTGAAGTTGATTTAACACTTTCCTCTCCTTTTCTCTTTTTCCTTTCTCATTTCCTGCCTCCTGCACACACACACACACACACACACACACACACACACATACACACGCACATGCACACGCACACGCACACACACACACTTTCATGACCATACATATATGACCTGGATGGCAGCTTAATGGCAATTCCATACCCACTTTGAAACTACCCAAATTACCATGTTCCCACTGCTATATGCCAAGGTACCCGTGAGCTTCCTGGTGCCACCCGGTAATTCAGAGTGGTTATGATGGTAATATGAGAGCTTTTCCTCGGTGCATTTTGCTTCACAAACTCCCATCATTTATGGCTTTTTAATTTTGCAGTAATGAGCCCCTTGTTGCTAAAAAGCAGGCCAAGGAATGAAGAAAGTATTCCAGACTAAATGTGCAAAGGAGAAGAAAATAAAACACCCATTTTTCAAATCATAAGGCAGGAACAAACATGGGCAGGAACCAGTCATTAAAGACATTGTTTTTATAGGACTTGTGGCAGTTAAAGATTCACTTTATATATAAAAGACAATTGCATTCATTGATTAGAAACTGAAAATTACAATTGCATTTCTGTTTTCTTGTTTTAATTCTTACTTACTGTATTAGTTACTTTTCTCTCATTGCTGATACAAAATACCTGACATCTAAAGTTAAGGGAGAAAATGTTTATTTAGCCACAGTTCGTGGAGGTTTCAGTCCACAATCAGCTGGATCCAAGGCAGGGTGTCAGGCAGAAAAGTAGAAGGCAGCAAGGCAGGCGAGGGACCTAAGAAGCTTCTTTCTGTGCTTTATATCTTATCCAGACTGCCAGGATTAGGGTGATGCCAAGCCAATCAGTAGGTTGATTTAGTGATCGCACACCCTGAATCCCAGCATCACACACTGTAGATCCAGCCACCCCTGAAAATGTGCCACCTATGACTACAAGAGGCTTTGGGGGGACATCTAGACACAAACCATAACACTTACATATCCATTCTGACTATAAAATTTCTGTAATTTGGTCATTTTCTATTTCGACTATAGAAGAATCTCCTGTAAACTCAAAGTATGAAGTTGGCTGAATTATAAAGTTAAAATGGAGAAAAATCTCACCCTTTTATTTTTAGCCCTTTCTTTTACATAGCCTTAAAGAGCTACCCAGATCTTCTCATTATCAAAAGCAATTCCCTTTGCAAATTTGAGGGTTGCCAATGCTCCATCACACTTACAGATTTTATCTCATTTTCTCTATTGGCCTCTCTCTTGCTCAACTTCCTTAGTTTTCTTCTCCTGTTCTTTGATTATTAGTTCTAAGATTCTTTTGATGGAATCTTTAAGGTCTTATAAGAATGGAATCTTATCATTTGCAAGTAGTGATTGGACTTCCTCCTTTCATATTGGCATCCTTTTCATTTCCTCCTCTTCCTGATTGTGTATGGAATAAGAGTTCTGAAAGTGAATGCCCTTGTCTTGTTCCTGTTATTAAAGGAAACACTTTCAATTCTTCTTCATTTACTATGAGTCGACTATGTGTTTTATCATAATAATTCTCTTTTTTAATTATTTTGAGACCAAGATCACACTATGCCTAACTTCTTCCTTTTAGCATGAAGCAATTTTGAATTTTGTCAAAATTTTTTGCATCTATCGAGATAATCATGTGATTTTTATCCCTTATCCTATTTATGTGCTGTATTGCATTTATTGATTTGCATATATTGCACCATTCAACTGTCCCTAGAATGAAATTGACTTGATCATGGCATATTACATTTTTAATTTGATGTTGAATTTCATTTGCAAGTATTTTATTGATGATTTTGGCATCCATGTTCATTAAGGATATTGGTTCACAGTCTTGTTTTTATGTTGTGTGCTTATCTGGTATTGCCTGCAGGGTAATACTGGCTTTGTAGAATAAATTTGGAAGCATCCTTTCCTCTATATGTCATGGACTAGTTTGAGGAGGATTGATGCTAATTTTTCTTTAAAGATCTTCAGACTTTAGTAGTGAATCTGTCTGGTTGTGGGGTTTTCTTTGTTGGAGACTTTTCAGTACTGCTTCAATCTCATTGTTTTTTATTGATCTATTTAGTATTTTAATATACTCTTGGTCAAATTTTGGAGGTCATATGTCTAGAAATTTATTCACTTCTTGATTCTCCACCTTATTGGAATATAGGTTTTCAAAATAGTCTCTAATGATCTTCTGGATTTCAGTAGTATCTGTGATATTATCCTCTTTTTCACTATAATTCCATTGATTGGAGCTCTCTCTCTCTCTCTCTCTCTCTCTCTCTCTCTCTCTCTCTCTCTCTCTCTCTCTCTCCCTTTCTCTCTCTTTCTCTCTCCCCCTCTCTCTCTGTCTCCCTCTCTGTCTCTCTCTGTCTCTCTGTCCCCCTCTCACCCTCTCCCTCTCCCTCTTTCTCTCTTTCTCTCTTTTAGTTTGGCTAAAGATTTAACATTACTGTTTATATTTTTAAAGAACCAATTCTGTTTTATTGATTCTTTGTATTACAGTTTATTTCATTAATTTTGGTCATGATCTTTTTTATTTCATCTAGTGATTTTTCTTTTTGGCTTGTTATTGATTTTTTAATATCTGCAATATCTGCAAATTTCTGGTCTCTCTATTTTTAAACATAGGCACTCATAGCTGTAAAGTTCCATCTTAAAACTGCCTTTGCTATATCCCAGAGACTCTGGTATATTGTGTTTCCATTTTAATTTGATTCTAGGAATTCTTTAATCTTCTCCTTATTTCTTCAATCATGCATGAAACATTCAAAAGTGAATTGTTCAACCTCCATGCCTTTGTATAGTTTCTCTTACTATTGATTTCTAGTTTCATTCCATTATGACCTGGTAAGATGCAAGAAATTATTTTAATTTCTTTGTGTTTGTCAAGACTTGGTTTATGGCCTAAAATATGCCATATTTTGGAAGATGTTTACTGGCTGCTAAAAAGATGTATTTTCTAGTTATTGGATAAAATATATGTAGACTTATATTAAATACACTTTTCCATATTGTCATTTAACTATGATAGATCTTTGTTGATTTTTTTTTTTTTTTTGGTCTAGATGACATATCCATTGGTGAGAATAGAATCTGAAGTCACACCTCTTTATTGTATTGAGGTCTATCTGTTCTTTTATGTTCAGTACTGTTTTATGAAATCGGGAGGACTAATCATTGATGCGTATGGATGTTTATATTCATATCTTCTAAGTAGCCTCAGTTCTGCCCAATGAATGGTAAAAACAAGAGACATGTACTATATTTCTGAACTCTTCCTTAATATCCATTTTTAGTTGTTTGGTATTCCTAACTGGTACAAAACAAGTTTACATACCATAAGTAACTAGTAAAATGAGAAGATATGTAAAGTAACTCAGACATTTAAGTGATAGGGATAGAAATGCTGTAATTACAAAGAAAATGGAAACAGAGATGTGGCCTGCTATTGCCCTTGCTTTTCTGCTTGTGGATCATTTCTTGGAGAAGGCAAGGAGGGGGAAGATCTCAAAGAGAGCAGAAATGATTGTGCTGAGCTTCAGAGACAAATATTTAATTTTGACGAGGTTGAGACAGAATTTGCAGGATAGAGTACTGGAGACAAAAAAAAAAAAAAATCTGTGCAGAGAAATAGGTATAACGTCCCCAGTGAAATGCCACAAAAGCAACTTGTAGGGGGAAATAACTGAGGAACAGTAACCTAAACAACTCCTGGAGCTTGAAAAAGGTTGGGAGACATTTAAATTTTTCCCAGTTAAAGCTGCAAAATCTCATTGAACCCTCAGGGAATTGTAAGGGACCTGGAAGGTTATGCGTTTAGACCTAACAAAGCTTACAAAACAAGTTTGAACACATGGATCTGATTTGTGAGTAAATTAATTACCTAAAAACCAACACTTTTTAGTGAAAGAAAACATTAAAAACACTCAACGATGTAACATTCATATATGAAGTTTGATAAAAATTCTTTAGACAAGCAATAAAAAAGCAAATGGTTACTTTAAAGTAGCAGGAAATAGAAGCAGAACCACAAATGACAGAGATAAAGAAGATAAAAAGAGAATAATTTTAAATCAACTATTATTGATGTGATCAATATTTCCTAAAGAACAACATGATCAAAAGGGGAAAGTCTAATAATAAAAATGACTTTCAGGCCACGCGCAGCACGCAGCTTGCCGGAGAGGCAGCTCAACAGGACCCCACATCTGCAAGGACCTGCCCGGTTCCCGTGAGTCACCTGAGACGGCGCGAGCAGCTGGTTAAACAGGAGAATATGGCCCGCTGAGGTGAGAAAGGTGCGCGCCAGTCTGCGGACCCATCCACACGCCCACCACGCCACGGGCGGCAGGGTCTGGATCCATCAACATTTAGGCATAAGGTCGGGGACTCAACATGGGTAACACTGTCTTCTGCTTTTCCCAGCAGACTTTATTTTTGCTGTTGTTGGTTTGTTTTTCTCTCTCTCTTTTTTTTTTTTTTGGTTGTTTGTATGTTTGTTTTTTCCCCCTCTTTCTTCTCCCATTGTGCCTCTTTTAGCTTTTTGCTTTGTTATTCTCTTTTCCCTTCTTCTCTCTGAAGTCACCATTACCAAGTGGGACCAACCATGACCTTGTCATTGAAGATAACCCTGGAGGTCTAAATGTCATAAGATCCAAGAAACACATATACCCAGAAGAAACCGCAAAAACAGACATTCCCAAGGAGGACACTATTACCTATCCTTTTGTAACCTCATACAAAGAAAATATCAAACCAACTCGGAGAACAAACTAAGAAGGATAAAGTACATATGTATACAAAGAAAATGACCAGACATAGAGGCAAAGCACAACCCCAGACCCCAAGCCCAACCAGCATAAATACAGAAGACAATGACATCAAAGATGTCAGAAGTCACCCAACCAACTCTCAGAGATCATAGCAACAGAAGTTCAAAAACAGATAGGCCTAGCAATAGAGAACATCAGGATAGAGGTAATAGACCAGGTCAGAAAAGAGATGACCAATATAATGAAAGATTTGCTTAGTGAATTCAGGGTAGACACAGATAAAAAAACAGAGGACCTAAGAAAAACAATCGAAAATTTGAATATACAACTTAGCAAAGAAATGGAGCCTATGAAACAGATCCAAACAGATATCCAAGAAATAAAAAACTCACTGGAAAGTATACAAAGCTGAATGAACAAGAGTGAAGATAGAATCTCAGAACTAGAAGACAGGTCAGCAATCAATGAGAATGAAAAGAAACACCTGTTGAAAATAACTAGAGAAAATGAAAAATCACTACAACATCTGCAAGATGATGCTAAGAGGAACAATATAAGAGTGATAGGAGAAAATGAAACAGAAGGAGACAATACAAAGGATATAAAGAGATTATTTACAGAAGTAATGATAGAAAGCTTACCAAGCATGAGAAAAGAACTTGATATACAGATAAGTGAGGCATATAGAACGCCAATTACTCATGACCAAAATAAATCCTCACCAAGACATAATAATCAAGATTCCAGAAATTCAGCAAAAGCACAGAATAATGAAAATAATTAGAGAAAAAAGACAAATCACCTATAAGGGTAAACCCATCAGAATCACAGCAGATTTTTCCACACAAACCCTAAAATCAAGGAGAGCCCAGAGCAACGTATTCCAAGCCTTGAAAGAAAACAATCTCCAACCCAGATTGATGTACCCAGCCAAACTATCCATCAAATTCAACAATGAAATAAGATACTTCCATGACAAAGAACAACTGAAGAAATTTATAACTTCCGAACCACCTCTACGAAATGTCTTGAAGGACATCCTGGAGAAGGAAAGAGTTAACTACATTTACAAGGACACTAAAAAAATCCCACCAGGAAAGACAAGCAATTGAACTAAAGTGAAACACAGAACTAACTACAGAAAAGATATATGACAAAAAAGAGTCAACTCATAACAGCTGTAACCATCAATGTAAACGGGCTCAACTCACCTATCAAAAGAAACAGGCTAGCAGAATGGATCAAGAAAGAAGATCCAGCAATATGCTGCATACAAGAGACACATCTAACCCAAAAGGAAATACATAGATTGAAAATCAAAGGATGGAAAGC
>PVJO010020314.1:0-32324 GCA_004026905.1 Hystrix cristata
CATAATTCTGTAAATTCTCCTTCACTGGTAGTTTTAAAAACCACAGATATCTAAGAAACTGTATTTCTGTGTGGACCAAAGTTGGATGAAATTCTGCTTGTCGGCATAGTGTTTTGTAAGTATTATTTATTTAGAGGTGAATCTTAAGACCTAATTCTCTGTATCATTCTTTTTTCCTACTTTAATGCACTTCCTAGGTCATCATGCATACAGCTGAAGAGCTATTTAACTAGAAGGCAATTCTGATTTTCCCAGGCCAGGATTTAATTATGAGCGAGATGTAAACACTGTTTTCACTGTGTGTGGTTCCGGGGACCAAACCCAGGACATTCACCTCCTAGCAAGAGCTCTGCTACAAAGCTGCACCCCCAGATCATCGTACTTTTTAACGTGTCATGACAAGTAGTGACTTAATTTTTTAAAAAAGTAGCAATATCGCATTATAAAAAAGCAGACCTGTTCTTTTCTCTTGGAGGCGAACAGGAAGCAGGCCCCATGCCGCCCAGGCCGGCTTCCTGCACAGCCCCAAAAGCGCCGCCTGCAGAGCGGGCAGGCGCCCTGGGCGCAGTCACCAGGTGTGGCTGTCCTGTACCAGCAGGGTCTGTGGGTGCAGCGCTTTTGATGGGAAGCTGCAGGCCGGGGTAGGGGGGCTCTTCCTAAGCCAACTCCCAGTGACACCACCCAGCACCTTCCCTCCATACCTGGGCTGTGTCCAGAACTGTACCCTGCTCCTTGACCACGTCCTGACCTGACTCTCTACCCGCTATATACCCGGCCCCTGCAGGCTGCAAGGTAAGCAGCCCCTGGGAAGCAACCACAATGGCCAGAGGTTCTCAGGAGAGGCTGGGCTCCGAGCTCCAGACCCAACACCCTGTGGGACAGCACACACCCTGCTGACAGTCACAAGCTGGTGAGGACACCAGGAGCCTCACTCAGAGCCCTGCCATGTCTCCCGCTCGCTGAGCAACCCAGCAAGACCAACAGCCCCTCTGCTTCTGCATCCCGGCTCCAGGGGCCATGTGGCAATAGACAAGGAATTGTGAGGCGCCATCAGGGGCTCGCTCCATCTGCACCATGCCGGCAAGCACTGCCCTCTCAGAGGAGCCTGCTTCCAGGCAGCAGGGCCACACCCATGCCTGGGAGGCAGGACAATAGCAGATCCCTTGTCCCTTGCTGGCTGCCCCAGCCATGCCCCCATGTAGCCCAGATGCAGCCTGCTCAGCCTACTCTTCGCTGCCAAGAGACGCTGCCCTGGCAGCCCACGGCTGCCGCTGCACCTAAATCTGCGGCCACAGCCTCAGCCCTTGCCAGGCTTGGGGATGCCGGCTCTAACCACTGCCGGCCCAGGTCCTGTACCGCCCCACAGATCCCCTGTATCACACCCTCGGAGTCTTCATCACCTAGTCCCGTAGTCAGGGCGAGAGGAGAGGAGAAGCCGTGCCCTGTGAGTCTAAGCTGTAGCACCGAACCTGTGCTCGCCGCCTGCTTTGCTGACGCACCAAAATATCTGACTTAACTGCCAAAATGCACAAGTTGGGGGCTTTTGAGTCCAATTCCAGATCTCAGGCTTCTTTCAGAAAATCCAGAGCTACGGGCCACACGGCATCCACAGTCCCTGGGTGACCACGAGAGATGGGCAGCTGCCGCCTCCAGGCTTGAGGCTCCAGTCTCTGGCACCCATCAGCCGAGCGGCTCCTCCCGTGAGCCACTCCACTGCCCGGCTTTCCTAGCCTCCCCAACACTGTGCCCATCATCTCTGCTCTGCCTGTCACAGGCTGGCGAACCTCCCTGGGCCTTAGTCTCCTGACTGTATAAAGGGCATAATGACGGCTTCCGCCCCCTTCCAGAGGCTTCACAGACCAACGCTCATCTAGGGGTGAAGAGACACCTGGCGGTCACACAGAGGGACAGTGGTGTGTGGACATGGTGGGGACAGCACCCCTCCCCGGTCCACAGGGGTGCCCGCTGAGGCCTTTGCTGACTTGGCCAGCAGAGGCTGGAGGGAGCACAGAGTGTGGGGAGGGCCAGCTGGGGAGAATACGTGGTACAGCTGGACGACACACATGGGCGGGGGCAGGAAGTGCGCGGCTGAGCATCCCCATGACCCAGCAGGCCTGGCCCTTGGCTCTTTCGACAACGGGGACAGCATCTGACCCACAGAAGAGACACACATTTGTTCACTTAAACAAAAACACAAACCCAGCCCCCGTGCACAGCCCGAGCCCAGCCATCCTCTGGCAGGGAAAGGAAGGGAATGCGTGGCCCTGGGCGCTGCTCCGGCCGGCTCCAGGATGGCCCACCCTCCCAGCCGTCCTGAGATTACACCAGCAGCTCACGATGTTGAAACTCAAGTCCAGAGAGGGTGAGTCACTTGCCCGAGGTCTCGCAGCTGTGCCGGCAGAGGAGGGAATTGGCTCTCTGAGGGCCAGGCTGTGACTTGGCCCAAGCCACCTTTCCCAGCGTGGACAAGGGGTGGAGGTCCCAGCGGAGCACTGGTCCATGCAGTGCGGACTTCAGCAGAAGGAAGCTGCCCTGAAGACCCCCAGCACCGCAGGACAGAGGAGCCACAGACCACCCAAGCCTGCCCCAGCCTAGGCGGTGCTGGCAGGCAGATGCGCCGACCTTAGGGAAGCCACAGCAGAGAGCTTGGGGCTTCCCGGATTCCACAGGGCCCACACAGGGGGCCAAGGACTCGGGGCACAGCCCAGCTCCGGCAGAGCTGCAGGGCACCAGCGGCAAGCAGAGCCCTACTGTGTGACGGGCCTGACACATGGTGCCCGGCATGGGCTTCCTCCAACAGAGAACACAGCGTAGGAGCATCCATCTGCAAGCCCTCTTGCAGGCCCAGGGCAATTAAGCAATATGCCCAATGGTTGCACAGTAAGCCGAGGACAGGCCAGTGTCCAGCCTGGGATGCCTGTCCAGGAGCCAGGCAAGAAATGCAATGTTAAGGCCCCGGCAGACATACTCGCCCTGGGCCCACACATACTCGCCCTGGGCCACGAGCAGAGCTCATGTTTCTGCCCTTGCCGAAAGGGATTCTTCCTTTTGTTTTTTTGAGACAGGGTGGTCTTTTGAGACAGGCTGGTCACTATACAGTCTGAGCTGGAAGAGATCCTCCTGCCTCCACCTACTGAGTGCTGGATTACAGGCACACACCACCACACCCAGCACAGGAAGGGGTTCTGGGGGTGTCAGCCTTTTGTGGCTGGGACAAAACACCTGAGAAAATCAATTTAAAGGAAGAAGGATTTCTTTGGGCTCATGGTTTCGGAAGGTAGAGTCTGTGTTCACCTGGGTGTCATCACCGGCCCACCTGGCTGGCATCCGAGTCCCAGTCGTCTGCTTAGGACACCTGTTTTAAGAGTTCTGCCCAGTGGTGACCCCAAGAGGCCATGCAGATAGCTCATACTGTGGAGGGGACAAATGTCATCCAGGGGCAGGGGAGCTGGTGGCAGAGGGAGGGGTGGGCCTGTGGCTCCCATGGAAGGCCTGTAGGCAGGAGCCAGGCAGAGTGGCCTGTCACTGGCCCCTCCCTAGATGAGGGTTTGCAGCCAAGAGAGAAGTTCCTTTAATTTTTAAGACTAGCTCTGTTTTCTCTCTTTACTTAAGAACAGCTTTATTGAGGTCTTATTTGCATACCCTGAAGTCCTCCAACTTAAACAGTACAATTCAGTAGTTTTTACGTATTCACAGAGTTGTGCAAACATCACCAAAATCTAGTATTTTCATCACTCTAAAAAGACACCCAGCATCTTGCAGCAGCCACTCTCCAGCTCTCCCTTCTCCTGGCCCAGCTGCTCTGACCCTGTCATTCACCTGCACTGCCCTGCCTGCCTCAGATGCTGTAGGACAGCCTGGAGCCTGCACCCACGGCCTCAGATGAGACCCCTGCTTCACTCACGGTGTTTTCAGGGCTCGGCGGCACAGCAGGCCCTTCCCCCGCTTCGGCCTGGGCCCCCACGATGTTTCCGGCCAGACTGGGGTCAGCGCTTCCTTCTGGGGACACGCCTTGGTCACAGTATGAATGATCTATTGCCACAGTACAAATGGTCATGATAAAACAGAGTGGCCGGGAACCACTGCAGCACACACTGAACATCTGGACTGTCCCCAAGCTGGCAGTTCCACTGCGCAGTCCTGTCACCAGGGCGGGCTGGGTGTGGCCTCCCCATTGGTCCCCAGCGCAGCCACAGCCCTGCATGCTCAGCATCTCCAGAGGCCACAGGGCTCGGCAGGGTGATGTCCAAGGCCCCAGGTGACCACCACCAAGAGGCAGTCCTGGAACATGCCCTGGACCCCGCATTCCTGGACACCCCCAGCCACCCTCCTACAACAGCAGCCAAGGCCTCTGAGGTCTAAATCCCACCTCCCTCTACGACCCTCCCACAGGTTCCCAAACCTGCCCGAGTACCCATAGAAAATGGTGTCGCACTGGCACAGAACCTACACATGTCCTCTGTCCCTGCAGCGGGCTCGCAGGGCAGCCGCGCCTCATTCCCCAGCACAGTCACCGCTCGCAACTCCACAGCCGTGTGTCTGCTGGGGTCTTGATCTCACCTGCCTGACCCTGCACTCCCCGGAGGGCAGGTTCCTTCTGCATCTGCCGAGTGCAGACCCGGCCTGAGCACTCAGAAAGGACAGTCAGGGGAGAGGACGGGAAGATGGCGGAGGACCCTGGTGCCGCCACTTTGCCCCACGTGCCCATGGGCAAGTGGCCTGCACTCTGTGAAGCTCACTTTCCACTCCTGGAAACCGACCAGGGCTGCTGTGGGGGTGGAGGGGCTTAATCACCACGGTTCTCACGACAGTGCCTGGCACAAGTCACAGTGCTACGTGCAGTCTGCAACTGAGTTTCTCAGCTGTCCCGGGCATCCCAGTAGTCGGAGACCCCTGCCCGGCAAAATCTGGGCACTGGGGGCACCAGGAAGGGGTCCCTGTCCTGCCCCACTTCTCTGGCACACAGAGGTGGCGGGGAGTCTGGTCCAGCCCGGGGCTCCCTCCACGACCTCCTGAGGGTCACCTGCCCCAAGGTTCTCTCCATGGCAGGAGCAGGAGCTGCCAGTCTAGAAAGAAAAGCCGTGCTCCCAAAGCCCCCCAGCAACAACAGACGTCAGGCTCCCTCTCCCGGGGCCAGGGAGCTGGGCATGTGGCTTCCATTAGGCCACATCTGGAGGTGCTCACAGACAGGGCTGGCCCGCCAAGGAAGCCAGGATCCCCAGTACAGCTCCCCTCCTACATAGGACCCCCGCCCCAAGTCAGGGCCTGGGGCGATGGCTGGAAACCTCCTTCCCCAGGGCCCAGGCTGCCATAGCAACACAGCTGGCAGGTCGTTTCCGGCGTATTACAGCCTCTTGCAGGGTTTGCCCTGCTACCACCGCCCCAGCTTCTCCAACCAGGGCCCCGCCATGACTGGGGATCCCCTCAATCTCCCCTAAAACAGCGGCGGTCCAAATCCCTCTTCCCTATCCAGATGTTCCACCAGGCAGCCCAACCCCCACCCGTGAAGCCTCCTGTCAGCCACGCTCACATGCCGCCAACCCAAGGCTGTCACTATTTATCTGCTCAGTGCCCTCCACCCCCGTCAGCTCCCCGAGGACAGGGGAAGCCGCGCCTGCCTGCTCCCTGCACCACCCGGCACCAACCGGGTGCTCGCCGAACATCTCTGGAGAACAGATGGCGGACAGTAAGCGCTAACACTTCTCATTACTGAGCCCCCACCGAGCGTGGGCACGAACTAGCTCATTTAGCCCACAAAACAGGGACTTCTCGGCTGCTGACAGAGAGAGAAACTGAGGCACGAAGCAGCCAGCCATCTAAGTTATGTGGGTCATGGAGCTGCAGCACACGCACCGGGTGTGACAGGAGACCCGTGGGTGGACAGAAAGAAGACAGGGGGCGGTGGACGTTTATCTGGCCAGGTCGGAGCGCCTGGGTCCCATCGCGGCACACCAAGAGCTCATGCTGCTGGGCCTGCCGGCTAGCGCTCCTCTCTGGGGCAGCCCAGTCCGAGAGGGGGCCTCATCAAAGGCCACGCCCACATCCATCCACCTGCGAGAGCCCGGGTAGAGGGAAAAGCCACCCTGGGTTCCGGAGAGCAAAGCAGTTCCCCAGAGAGGCCCTGGCGGCAGCAGGGGCGGGTGCAAGGGCAGAGGCGGGTCTGTTTTGGAAACGCTGTTGCGCCCGCTCCCAGCCGGGCCACACCCCTCCGGGTGCGCGCACACGTGCACCTCATTAGAGCCCCCTGCGCAAGCCTCCCGCAGCTCAGGGCTTTGGCTGGGGGGCAGGCTGCGCTCAGAGCAGGCCGGAGGGAAGCTGCGCCCTGCCGAGGGCAGAACTGCTCCGGGGCGCCCCAGGCTGCCCACCTCCGCCGCAGCGCGCGGGCACAGTCCACGCCCAGTGGGATCCAGGCAGGCTCAGAGGCCGGCCCGGGCCACACAGCCCAGGCAGCGGGGCGCAGGGCGGGGACACTGCAGAAGTCCCAGAGCTCCCCTCCAGGAAGCCTTCCCAGATCCCAGCCTGGCCTCCGCACACATGGCAGGCAGGCCTGGCGACCCACACGCTCCTGGGTCATCCCTGCCCCAGGCTACCTGCCCCTGCTCAATGCTGACCTCTGCGAACCAGACACCTCCCAAAGCACCCTGAGAGGGGTGGGGAGAAAACAGCTGTGGGGGAAGGGGGGGACAAGACCAAAGATTCCCCTGGCCTCCTTCCTGCGGGTGGTGCTGCCTGGGAACGGTGTGGATGGCAAGGGAAGCCAGGTGAAGAGGGACAACTAAGAGAGGAAGCGGTCCAGACCATCCACCCCTCCAACACGTGTGTAGCACCAACTGTGCACGGGCCCTGGGAGGCCCCGGGGCTCAGTGAAATGCTTGTGATCCTCTTCTGGTACTGAACCACATAATGACAATGAACAAGCATCTAAGGAACCACATACCATCAGGTCAGCTGTTGCTAAGAGAAACTCAAGCAGGGATAAGAAGAAAGGTAGATGGTCAGGGAGGGAGTTTCTGGGGAGGAGACCTGAGCAGAGGGAAGGAAGATGCCATGGAGATGCCTAGAAGGCACCTCAGGAAGAGGCAAAGCAAGTGCAAAGGCCCTGGGGCAGGAAGCTGCCTGGCCAGGAAGACAGTGGGGCTGTGCTGATCTGGCAAGGGGCAGAAGGACGGATGGGGCCCACACACCCTGAAGAGTCCTGCTGAGATGCTTACAGACTTCACAAGACCCCTGTTCTGATGACAGACACCTGCCAGGGACCCTGCACCTCCCAGGACAGGGACCTCAGCCCACCCGCCACCCACCGCAGGAGCTGGCTGTGCGAGGCCTCGGGCAGTGACCACCGCCCCTGGAGGAAGCAGGAAAAGATCTTCTTACCTTCAGGGCTGCTTCTGGGGACAGAATGGACAGAATTGGGGTCTGTGTCCTCCTCTGCCCTGGAACGGGGCAGAACTGGCCGGTGCTTGGGCACTTCCTGGGTGGGCAGGACCTGGGCCTCCTTGTGGGGTGGCACAGCCAGGGTGGGGTGGGTGCTGGGTTTGACCGGACCCTCAGGAGGGCTCAGCGTGGCCCGAGATGGGATGACGAGGGCTGGGCCTGACCCAGGCAGGAGCACGGGACCCTCCTGCCCGGCGCTGCGAGGAGTGGCCTGGGCGTCGGGGATGAGGTTCTCCTCCAGCCCTGCCTGGGTTTCTGTCCCTTTCTCCTGAACAGGGAGACTGGATCTGGCTGGGGCCGTGGTGGGCAGCCCATCCAGCGCCCTGGGGCCACCTGCTGCCAACCGCTCAGTGACCACTGTGTCCTCTTCCTCCTCCTCCTCTTCAGTGTCCTCTGTCACTCTCCTGGCTTTGGCTTGCACAGGGGCCGGGGGACCCAAGGCAGCGGCTGCTGTGGGCCTAGAGAGGGCGGCTAGCCACGGGGTGGCCTGGATGGTGGATGGCGGCTGGATCCCGCCTCCCAGGGCAGCCGGGGAGCCCCCTGCCCCTGCCTGGGCCTCGCTCACCAGGGCTGACACAACTTCCCCCTCAGCCACTTCCTGGTCATAGCTGTAGGGGTCTTCATAGTGTCGCTCGGAGTCCCCCTCCTCAATGTCCGAGAAGTTCCCGTGGCAGCTGGGAAGCCGGTAGCAGATGAGTTCTCCGCCAGTGTCGGGGCAGTGGCATGCCTGGCAAGGCGACAGGTGGACGGTGTGGCCAGCAGGGTACTTCCGGCTGGAGTGGACACAGCCCACCTGGCCACACTGTGGGCAGCTGTCAGCCGCCACCACAGCCTCGATGCAATTGGGTGGCAGCTCAGGGCACAGCATGAACTGGCAGCTGATCTTGCCACCACCTGGCGGGCAGGAGCACTCGGTGCTGCCAAAGTCCACGAAATAGGACTGCCCAGCGGGCACACGGCCGTCCACAAAGCCGCCCTGCACGCAGTCATAATATTGGTAGCCCTCGCAGGTACAGCCATGCCGCACGCAGGTGGCGCAGCATGCACCCGGCTCCAGCGCCTCCTCGATGCAGTTCTCCAGCAGCGGGCACTGGGCGCCTGTGCAGTCCTGCCACGGCCCCGCCACGCTTGGTCTCACACCCAGCGCCATGGCCAGGGCCACCGCCAGCCAGAGTCCCCGGGGCTCCTGGAGCAGCGCCATGGTCCTGCAAGGCCCTGGGGATGGAAAAGGAAGCCCGTCAGCATGGGGGCACGCGCCCAGGCCAGGGAACATCCCAGCACGCACACTCGCACAACTCTGCACCCCAGAGGACAGACACAGACAGGCGAGCCACTGACACAAACGCAGGTTCCCAAGTGGCCCCACATCTGCTCTCAGGGCCACCTGACCCACACAGACCCTCTGGGTTTTTGGAGATGGAGTCTTCTACATAGTTCAGGCTGGCCTTGAACTCGCTATGCAGCCCAGGCAGGCCTCAAACCTGGAGTAATCCTTCTGCCTCAGCCTCCTGAGTGTTGGGATTACAGGCATGCACTCCTACACCTGGCTCAGCCCCTCTGGTTGGCCCCCATGCCCATAGTTACTCACACGCACGCGCACATACACACACACACACGTACACACACACACAGGGACAAGCACATTCATCGCCACATTCACCACGCACTCAGGGTCTCACCCAGCCCCACGTTCTCCCGCCTCACCCACAGCCGTCCCACATCACATGATGGACACGCCCACAGGATCCCCTGCAGGCCCAGTCCCACACACATGCCAGCCAAACAATTTCTCTCCTCCAAAACTTGGGTTCAATTCCCAACGTGTGGCTGCTGGCCATGGGACACGGTCGAGGGCTGCCAGGCAGGAACGAGCCATTCCCTGGCCTTTGGTACTGCTGTCCCACCCTCCCTCAGCAGCCCCATTGGAGATCTGGGGCTCAGAACCGTCCCCACGGAACACCCAGGGGCTGCAGATTCAGTCCCAGGGATGCTCCTGCCTACCTCCCCCAGCAAAGACATCCCAGACACCTCCCTGTCCCTGATGCCCCGACACACAGCCCTGCACATCCTGTCGCTGTCCCTGCTCTCTGCCCCGCCCTCCACCTCCAGCCTGTGGCAGCACCAGCCTTGCCCCCATCTGCCCTGGAACATCCACACACCTCCCCTTCCTGGGGTGCCAGCGTGACCCAGAACAGGGGTTCCACCTCATAGAGGTCACACAGCCCACCCATCTCTCCATTGCCTCAGGATCCTGCCTATGTTCAGCGCTCAGGCACCAGGGGAGCCACACCAGTCCGGCTGGCTCCTGGACACTCCAGACACGGTCTTCCTCTGCCCCTCGTCGTCCTCTACAAGCCACTCAAATGCCGCATCCTCGTCCTCAATTCTCTCCCTACCTTCATGCTTGCAACAGTCACAGGTCCCCACCACCCCGGTGACCTGGGGACCAGCCCCCACCCCACATTCCCCCAACTGCAGGTAAGGGCTCCCTCAGCACCCAGCCCTGAGGCACTGCTAATGTTGGTAGTTACCTTGCTAAAACCACTGGATTTATTTTTTTTTTTAAAGAAAAGACAAAGAGGTGGCATCTCTGGCTTTTTAAGCACTTTTCATATTGAACTTTAAAAAGCAGCTTTTTAAAAGACTCAGGCAAGAGGGGCGAAGCGGAGGGTAGCACCACTGTACCACATCCGGGCTCAGGCCAGACCAGGGTCGCAGGACAGAGCCCCGAGGGCAGCCACAGGGTGACAGCTGGGTGCATGACCACTCGTAGCAGTGGCAAAGCAGCACCAGTGACGACCTAGGGCCTCCAGATACCAGTAATGCAGGCTTCCTGGCTGTCCTCCAAGGCTGATAGCTCGGGGCGGGGGACATGTAATCAGTGCACGTGTGATTCCGTGCCAGGCACAAATATGCACAGTGAAGAAATAAAGGAAGGAAGAGAAGAAGGGACCAGACAGGGAGAGCCCACATAAACCGGGTGGCAGGAAGGCTTCTCGGAGATGGAGGAGGAGAAAGAGGAAGAGGAAGAAGGAGAGGAGGAGGAAGAGAATACAGTATCTGAACTGAGACCGGGTGGTCAAGCTAGGGGCAAAGTGTTGGGCGGGGGGACAGCCCGTGCAAAGGGCCTGTGGCCAGACCAGTAGGAGGCAGGTGAGGAGCAGCTGGGGCCACTGTGGCTGGAGCCAAATGGCAAGCACAGCAGAGGTGAAGACAGATTGAGGGGCTCCTGGAGGAAGCGAAGGCCACCATGCATGCCCAGGAGCCCGTGAATGGGGTGAGGACTCAGTGCTGAGACAGGAAAGTGGGGAGGAAGGAGGTGGAAGGCATGCAGGGCAGCAAGTGATAGGTGGAAAGGAAAAGGGAAGGAGGTTTCTAACCCACGCCAGTCCCACCACTCCTGCCTCTTGTTCTGCTCACCGGAGCTTGAGGCCACCCCAGGCAGTGCCAGGCCTCCAGCTTCCTGCCAGCTCTGCTCCAGGCCCTGAGCCTGCCTGCGGCCTCGCCTTTGCTGTGCACTCCCAGGCGAGGCCCGGCCCTCTCTGAGCCTTGGCTCTGCATCTACATGGTGCAGAGGTGCCCATGCCTCAGGTCACAGTCAGGGCCGGAGACTATCAGGCCCTCAAGGACACTCGTCTGGCACACACTGTAGGTAACCAGCACTCACGCTCGGGATGTAGTAAGGTGGAAATGCAGCCTTCTGACTCCTCCTCAGACACCGCAAAACATCATGATCTAGCAAGCCCTCCACCTGGAACACTGAATGGGAAAGGCAGAAAACACAGCCACATGTACACCTAGTGCCACTCATGGGAGTTACAACGCACACACCCAGCCAGGCCTGGTGGCACACGCCTGCAATCCTAGTACTCTAGGAGGCTGAGGCAGGAGGATGGCCAAGTTTGAGCCCAGCCTTAGCAACTTGCTAAGACCCTGCGTCAAAATGAAAAATAAAAAAGGATGAGGGATGTACCTCAGTGCAAAGGCCCTAAGTACCCATCAATCACCAGCATCGAAAGTTTAAAAAAATAAAAAAGCAATCATACCCCCAAGATAAGAGAGGTAAGTTGTATAACACAGGCAAACGGATGCACAGTAGAAATAAACACCTGCGTGATTGGGGAGAGTGCAGACAACACAGATAAAGGGGAAGAAATAAAACAATAAATAAAGCAAGACCCTGCAGAAGCCAAGATAATTAACTCCACTCTTAGCCCCTGGGGTCAGGCCAGGGACAGTGGTTTGTCCTGGGAATGTAGCCAGCAGCAAATACTGGAATTTTTTTAAAAAGATGGTCACCTGGCCTGTCTCATGTCTGTGACACATCCTAGTGTACTTCACACAGCAGCGTCAAAGGTGGTATGGCCGATGTCAACCGGGTTGAATGGAGGCACCGGGTGCCACGTGTCCCTCACCGGCTCCCCATGCTGATGGATCGTTCTGCTGACCAAGAGGTGCACAGCCAGCCAGCATCGGGTGACAAGGAAGGACATCAGGCCACCCCGAGGTGGCACTCGACACGCCGCACCTGGGCAAGCGTCTGGCTGGTGGGGTGCTCTGACAAGAGACAGCAGCAGGGAGATGGGCCAGAGGGCATGCGAGGTCACCTATCTGGCCGTCGCAGCTCAGGGCTGTGGGGCCCAGCACCCCGCTGCAGGGGGGGCACAGGGGCTCTACGGTGGGCAGCGGGGTACGTTCTTGGGACCATACCTTGAAAGGGGTTGAGACCAGGGGACACACTCAGCGGGGACGGGGGCGAGCACCATATGCACCCCCTAAGAGGAGGCCTCTCTCCCTGCAGCGGCACCCAGGCTGGGCAGGGTGGCGGTGGGGACGGGCTCAGGCACGTCAGAGCCAGAAGCAGCCAGAACGGTGCAGCCTTGCCACCTCCGTGTCCCCAGGCACCAGCTCCTCTTCCTGCCATCCTCGCTGCTCCCTGACCCACCACAAACTCACACTGCTCCGGGAGGGTGACGCTGCCTCCCTTGTCCATCAGCCCCACACCTGTCCACTGCAGGCTCCCCATGAACACTCTCTGGGCTGGCAAGGACACTACAAGGTCCAGGTGGCCCTGGGGATAACCACCACCTGGAAGTGGTGTTCTTGCATTGTGGGAACACAGACCACATCCCGGCAGCCCCGCCCCATCCACGGAGCAAATGTTCCTGGACCCCCAAGAGGATGCGGGAAGCTGCAGACAGTAGGGCCCAGTGTACTACAGGTCACTCTTAATGTAGATCTCAGGGACCTCAGCATACAATTATCTTTTCTTTCTGAGAACATTCACCTGTTCACTTCAAGGAAGTACTTTATGGTTTCTCTTTGATGCATCCAAACTGCCAGTGTCGCTACTCACATGCCTTGGGGTCATTACTAAGTAAAATAAGGATTACAAAGACACAAGCACTGTCTCAGCCCCACCATCTAGCTGATAACTGGGACAGTTGCCAGGTCACTAACAGGCAGGCAGCATATACAGAGTGGACACGAGAGACCAAGATTCAAGTCCCAGGCGCAGCAGCGGTGTCGTTATGGTGCTCAGAATGGTATAAAAGTGAAAACTCAGTTTATTCCTGGAATTTCCCATGTAATATTTTTGGCTTATAATTGATTGCAGATAATTAAACCATGGAAAGCAGCAGCATGGACAACGGGGAGGACTACTGTATAGTATGTCAAATGGTGGGACAAGAAATGTCCCTTCCTTCTGTGATTCTCGGATAGTTTCTGATTCTGATGAGATCAAGCTAAACAGATCTAGCAAGTAAAAATACAGGATGTGTGTGGCTCCAGTGGGATTTCACATAACAATGAGTAACTGTCTGGTGTAAGGATGCCCCGGGCAATATTCAGGACATTTTCATTTGCTGTGTTTCTGAAATTCTTACTTACTTAACTAGGCGGCCTACACGTGATCAGGCAAGAAGAAAGTCTCAGATTGGCCCAGATACGGCTTTAAAACATACTGAGTATTCAGAGCGGAATCTCTTTTAAACAGCAAGCAGCTATATCAAAACAGTAGATCTTGCAAACACTCGGGATGACAGTGGAGACATGAACACAGAAGACACTGGTGATGTGCCAAGACCAAACATGAGTAATCGCCCTCCCAGCCACCCCCAACGAAGGGCAGGCGCAGACCAGCAGCTGTGCCCATGGGCGCACGGCCGTGTTGTCAGCTGGCACTACCCCCGGGCACACTTGAGCCACACTCCCAGGTAGCACTGGCAAGTTACCTGGTTCTTGTCCACCAAGTTGGACTCTCCAAGACCCCAGGACTGTCGTCTACACTCAAAGGAGAGACGGGCCCAGGTGAGGAGGAAGTCCTGGAATCCTTCCCCACACTTGGGTCACCTCCTCAACAGCCTGGTGTCCTGGCTTAGAACTGCCTCTTCTACAAGTGGTGAACATGGGAATTTCCACCCTCTTCTAAAGGGCCAGCGTGTCTAGCAACGTGGTCTAGTCACCCTCAGTATATCAGTCCTACTGCTCCAACCTTACACCCAGTTTCACAAGCCTATGGCAGGAGGAGGGACAAATGTCTCTCACCGGGACTGGGTCACAGGTGCATGTGGATTACGGGCAGAGAGCTCTCAGGAGGAGGGACAAGAGGGCACCAGCCTGCACCATGGGGAGCCCTGCAGGGCAAGGGCCACCCAGGGCTCATACCATTCACAGCGAAGACCGGGAAGTGACCTCCCAGGGGTGTCAGGGAGTGGCCACACCTGCAGCCAGGGGCAAGCCGCCGGGAAAGCACAGGCGCGAGCCACGAGCCGCCAACCCTCACACAGCTGATTCCACGGCTGGTCCTAGAAATGGTGCCTAAACCTACCTTTAATCTACAGATTGCCCTGGACCCTCTAATTTACAAACTGTCCCGCGATCACCGGACAAGCAAGAATGTGATTTATTACAAATAATATTTTCAAGCTCATATCCATTGCCGCATTATTCACAATGGACAAAAGGCGGATGCAACCCACATGTCTGTCAAGGATGAACGGATGAGGAAAACAGGGTCAGTCTGTACAATGGAAGCGTATCAGCCCTAAAAAGGAAGGGAATTCTGGCACAAGGTAGCACATAAAGAACCTTGAAGACGGTACCCTAAGCCAGTCACAAAAGGGCAAAACCTGAACCGCTTCTCTAGCTGAGGTCTCTACGGTAGTCAAATTCACAGAGACAGAAAGCAGACGGTGGCTTCCAGGGCTGGATGTCGGGTGTGGGACGTTACTGTTTAATGCGGACACTTTCTGTTTGAGATGATTAAAAAGTTCTGAAAATAGGTAATGGTGATCGTTGCACAACAGCGTGAATTTACTTAGTGACCCCGAACTGTACAAATAAAAATGGCAAATTGTGTGTATATTTTACTCAAAAAAGTAACAGCCAATGTGGACAATTAGCCAGAAATGAATCATCACGGGGCAGGGAGCAGAAGGAGAGGAATGAACCGCACTGAAGACCTGACAGGAAATAGAGCTCGCTCCTAAAACCCCTCCGCAGTAGGCTTCCGGGCACCAGGGGCCAAAAGGGAAATGAGCGGTGACCCGGCGCTCCTTGTCTGATAAGAGGAAGTCATCTAGCTCACTGGGAAAAGTAAACTTGTTCTTGGCACACCATCTCAGTGGAGATTTTCACTGTTGATCAGGTTTGTATTTAATTATCACTTCCTCAGCACTGACATGATGCCAGGCACCAGACTGCGAGTTTCCAGAGATGAATGTTTCATTTAGCCATGCTGGATGGGTGAGGAGACTGAGGCCAGACATGGCAGACAAGGTGCTGAGGCCACACGGCTGGTGAACGGTGGCACGGAAACGGGATGCCAGGTCCGTCTGGCTGAGGAGTGAGGCTGGGGTCCTGCCGCTGGCAGTATCCGGCCAGCTGCCGGTACAGGGGCCAGGAAGTGGAGGTGAACACGGCCTGGGGGTCCCGGCTCGCTTAATGCTCCGCCAGGGCGGTGGGCTGGCGCCAGGTCCCAGCAGAGGAGCCCACAGAATGTAGCCAACCTGAGAAAACCTAAACCATGTTGTTCAGAAAATGAAGCCAAGCCCGAGCAGTTGCAGCAAGCCTGTGACGGATTCCCAGGGAGGGGCAAAGGCTTCTGGGGACAGGCGGTGCCCTCTGCGTCACACAGCCAGAGGGCCCCGAGCATCTGTCCAGCCACCACGCAGGGACTGTGAAGTACATTTCTGATGGCTGCCTTTTCACTACAAAGAGCCTTTTGGAAGAAAAGAAAGAAAAAAAAAAAGAACCAATTGCAGCAATTCAGAAAAAGGGCAAGAAAAGCCAGAAGGGCAGGGTGCTTGCAGAGAGAGAAGGGAAAAAAGAGAAGGGAGGTGAAAGTCGCACATTATCCAAAGCCAAGTGACGGCGGAGCTTGGCGTTCGTTTAGAAAGCCTCACTTCCTAAAAAAATAAAAAAAATAAAAAAAAAAATAAAAAAGAAAGCCTCACTTCCTTCATTTCCCGCGGCCGAAAGTCTTAATCACTGGATGGCGTGATCTGCGATGGGGACAAGGCTGGCCAGGAAGGGAAGGGCTGCAGGTCAGGCTTTGGGAGCACTCCATGGTCCTGTAGGTCAGAGAGCATGGGCAAGTGGCCAGCCAGGGAGGGTGGCCAGGCTGAAGGCACAGGGGTAACTGAGATCCAGGAGGAAGAGGAGGGAGATGCTGGGGTGCCCCAGAGCTGGGCATGGTGGCACGTGCCTGCGGTACCAGCATCTCCAGAGGCTGAGGGAGGAGGATTACTTGAGCCTGAAGTTTGGGGCCAGCCTGTGCAACAGAATAAGACTTCATCTCTTAAAAAAAAAAAAAAAAGTGGTGACTTAGCACAGCCCCATGCAAAACTTGGGGTGTTGGGAGCCTGAGTGAGCTCATGAGAACGCTGGGAAAAATAATCAAGCCAGGTTGTGCACCCTCCCTTCCCACTCCTCCCCAAAAAGGGAAAAGGAAAAAGAATGCAGTGCTCCGAGTATCACGGGTGAGAGCTGACCCTACATCTCTAATATCTGTGTAATCACTAAGCTCATTAGCAGCATGAGCAGGTAAAAAATCACAGAGATTAATGTCCATGACTTTTAATCAACCTCTGAGAAAAGAAAATGTTGTTTTTAGCACTGGAGGGGACTGATGTTTTCCTTCCCCACACCCCCACTCTGCTCCTGGGAGAGGGGAGAGTCCCAGGGCGGAGGACAGAGCAACAGCCCTGCCCTTGCCGAAGTGGCCAAGGCTGAGCTCAGGCCCCCACCTGGCTTGCCACACCCCCTCCCTCCATACGGCCTGGGACAGGGCACACCCGTGGCCTCCTCCCTGCAGCCTGCACACTGCTCACCCTTCTCAAGGTCCTGAATGGTCCCCATCAGCTCCAGGCCCCATGGGAACTAAGAACAGTTATGAATGATCCTCCCCCGCCTCCACCAAAAACCAAAATCAACAAAACGCTGTAGTAGACACTAGGTGGTTTCTGACCTTTCAGCATGTGTTCAGCATCTTTCCAAGAACAGCCCCTAGATTCCATCCTGGGGTCCACCACCCCACTGCCATGCCAACCAGTGCTTCCCATAAGCCTCATGATGATGTCAGATCCGGGGAGGCACCACGCCAAGTAAGAGACTCAACTCAGGCAGGTCAGGAGCAAATGGTCTCTCGCTTTCCTGCAATTGTACATAAGATGATGATTTAACATTCAGGGTCCCTGAAACCATCCTGTTCTCAAGTGGAGACTGCCTGGAGCTGGGCCAGCTCAACCAATCAGTTAATCAATCAATCAATGGAGTAAAGAGATGGAAGAGAAACACGTAGTGACAGTTACTGGGCACCTCGATTCAGCCACACCTGAAGCTAACTGAAAAGCTGAACTTTGCAGTAACAGGAATCCATTTGGCCTTGGCTAACTTGGACCAGTTTTTCTGTCACTTGCAACCAAGAGTCTTAACAGACATGAGATATACCAAAAACTGTCAGATTAGGGGCTTCACAGTCACCCCGGTGGTCCCCCATGAAAATCCCTGGCTAGAGACATAGCCTGAGGGTAAAGTGCAAACTTCCAAGGGTAGCATTCAAAGCCTTTCACCATCTACCAGTGGTGGCAGAGCTATGGCACATGTGCCACAGCAAGCCGTTTGCCGTCACTGAAAGCTCTGAAAGGTTCGCCATTGCTAAATATGGTCCCTAATCCATCCTTCCTGCCCCATCTGAACACTGTTGCCCTCCAAACTCCCAATTTCTGCAAAACAGGAAGAATCTTCCTGGTTTCCAGCCCCTCCTCACTGCCAATATCATTACCTAAACCAGATAGCCTTTCTCCTGAAACTCTGCAGACCCAAATCCACCCCCTGCTTTCCGGTCAGACTCCAAGGGTGGGGGCATGGATGAACTGGTGGGTAGGTGGGTAAGTGGACAGATTCATGGATGAATAGGTGGGTAGATGGGCAGGTAGGTGGATGTGTGAATGGATAGGTGAGTGGACGGAACGATAGATGGCTAGGTGAATGGGCAAGTGGGTAAGCAGACAACTGGATGGATGTAGAAGATGATAAGTGGATTGGCAGGTGAGTAGACAATTGGCTCAGTGGGTCAGATGGAGAAAGATGGATAAAAGGTAGATTAGTGGATGGATATGTGAACTGGCATGGGGATGACAGGGATGAGTGAACAGGCAGATGGTAGACAGATTACAGATAAATAGGTAACAAGTTGGTAGTAAATGGAGGACAGATGGATGGGAAGGTAAATCTATGGATGAACAGGTAAACTGGAACTAAACTGGTGAATGGACAGGTGGGTGGTAGGTTGGTTGGTGGGTGGGTGAGGAGATGGAGAATAGATGGATGAATGGGTGGATAGATGGATGGGAAGGTGGGCTGATGGGTGGGGGCATCAGCACAGGGACGGCAGGGAAGTCCAGATGTGTGGACAGAAGATGTGGATGAATAGGCCAGTGGATAGGGAAGCAGAGCCGGGCAAACCCTGAGGCCAGAGCTCTTCCAAACGCCCCTGAAAAGGCCCAGGCCTCTCTCACAGGCCAGCGTCTCAGAGCAGAACAGCGTAGGAAGCAGAGGCTCTAGAGTCAGACTGGCGCCTGTTCAAATCCCAGCAGCACCCCTTCCAGGCTGTGTGACCACAGGACAAGGACTGTAGCACCCTCAGCCTGGCTGTCTACATCTGTGGAAGGAGAACAGTCGTGCTCGCTTCTCAGGGGGCTGTGAGAACAAAAGCAAAGCTTACCCACAGAGGCTAGCACAAGATCAGCCCAGCCAGAGCCCACGGTAGTTTCCATCCTATAAAAATTATTAGAAGAAATTGTTCCAGCAATTGTAGAGAAAGGAAGGTGCCTCCCTCTCTCCTCACAAAGACAAGGAAAATCCTGATACCCAAAGCACAGATAGTACAAGAAAAGAATCCAGCTGCCAAATCCTAACTGAACTATTAGATCACAGAATCCAGCAGCATAGTAAAAGGTTAATAACAACAACAACAGCAATAATAATAGGGTTTAAAACTGCTAGTAGGGTTTATTCGGTACTAAAGGGCTAAAAGAAAAATTCTACATAACCATCTTACTAGATGCTGAGAAAATGTGATAAAACTCAACATCTTGGAATTAAAAGCCTCTGTGAGAGATACCCCCATCTCCCCTGCTACAGCAGCAGTCCTCAACTTTTTTGGCAGCAGGGGCTGGTTTTTGTGGCAACAATTTTTCCACAGACTGGGGGAGGATGGTTTCAGGATGACTCAAGCACATTACACTTATTTCTATTATTATTACATTGTAATATATAATGAAATAATTATACAACTCACTATAATGCAGAATCAGCGGGAGTCCTGAGCTTGTCTTCCTGCAAATGGATAGTCCCATTAGTGGGTGATAGGAGACAGTGACGACCCATAATCCTGTCTGGGTTACTGTCACTACAGAAAAGCCTGCTTTGCAGAGATGGATGCTGGGATGGAAGTAGGCTGTTTATTGCTTTTGTGGCAATCTCAGGATATTGCACTTTGACTTTAACCCAGAACATATTTGAAGTTGTCTGAAACATACTTTGAAGGCCACAGTCATTTATGATCTCAAGCAGCGGATGCTCTTCTACACGGACAAAGTCAATTCAGCGGTCTTTTCACAAATGGGTCACGGATCCACTCCTTCCCGGTTCAGGGGTCTTTTGTGGTTGGGAAATAATGCTGTTACTCCTCTAAAAGCTGAAATAGGTGATCATGTACCAGCTGGGAGAAAGAAAGCCCTGGCTCAGGCTCTTTCAAAATCTCTGCCAATATGTGAAATGTGTCAAGAATCGCAGTGTTCACTCAGCACCCGCATGATCCCTGTTTGGCTTTGAATGCAGCCACTTTACCTGCTAACCTGAACATAGCTGTCATTGTCCCCTGAAGTGACAGAGTTCACTGAGCAGGTCGAATATGTCACACGAGTAAGCAAGTTGGGCAACCCATTCTGTGTCACTGAAATGTATTGCCAGGGTGACCATTTTTCTGAAAGAAACTTCTGGGGTGGCTCTTATAACTCAGACTCTGGCCAGCGACAACCTTTAGAAAGCCGTGTCACTTCTGTGTGTAAGAGAAGAGGTGTGTGCTGTGCATCCATCTCCTCACAGAGCTGTGTGAACAGGTGTGAGTTCAGGGTGTGTGCTCCGATGTGGCTGGTAAATTAATCACATCATAGGGAACACAGTTAACTCCAGGTGACCCTTTCTGGCCAGCCAGTGAATAGACTCACGTTCAAAAGCAACCTCTTTTACCCGAGGAGTGAAACCAGAAAGCTGTCCGGTCACAGCAGTCACTCTCCCCATCACATACCCACACAAACTGACCAGTTCGGTTTCCCTGATATGTAGTCCTCAACGCCTTGAAAAGTTCTGCAGCTGTGATGTTGGCTGGCGACACAGCGCACATGACATATCCTCCCACACATCCTCCTGAAAAACAGATCGCACAAATGCACAAAAACAAACACTGTTGCCTTGTTGCTGCTGTTGACTTTAGTGGAGTCTTCAACTTAGATTGCATACAATGGTGACTCATTCATCCTCCCTAACAACTGTGCCTCAATATCCTCTGCTACTTCATCCATTTGTCTAATGACATCACTAGCCAAAAAAGGAGCACACGCCACCTTTTGAACCACAGCCTGTCCTGAATGTTCATGACAAACGTCCTTGGCAGCAGGCAGGACCAGCTTTTCACCAACAATAAAGGGCTTCTTAGCTTTAGCAGCAGGCTGTCCACTAAGAATGATGCTCTTGAGGCTGGGCAGGCTGGCGCATACCTGTAATCCCGGCACTCGGGAGGCTGAGGCAGGAGGATGGCCTCGAGTTTGAGGCCAGCCTGGGCTACATAGTGAGTTCAAGGCCAGCCTGAACTACATAGTGAGACCCTGCCTCAAAAAACCAAAAAAAGAGGGGAAAAAAAAAAGAATGATGCACTCAGTGCAGACACATTTGATGAAGTGGTAGCCTTCAATAACTGCTTCTGTAGTTTGTGTTCACGTTTTTTTCTTCTGAAAAACTCCGAAGACTCATCATTCAATGCAGGGTGCTCAGTCTCCATGGGGTGAGCAGTTTTTAAAGTCTCACAGCTTTACTGCACAGCCAGTCACCAGCCACATAGTATACAAAGCAAGCTTGAAGAATGTGAGTCGCCTGTTTAGATGAACCCATAATTTAAGTGGGACTCTTGGTATTTTTTTTTAAGTGCAGCTTTCTCTTGTTGGCTTCTCAGAGTCTCCTGCTGTCTTATCATTGGGTCTTTCCCCCTTCGCAAAGCAGCTCTCTGGTGACTTTTTAAACTCATTTTGGCTTGGGCTAGCAACAGGCTCACCAAAACTGTGACTGACACAAGTGCACAGTGTGGGAAGGAGGCACAGGTAGGCTACGTGCAGACTAAAGTGTCCAGTTGTGACTTAAACCCTTCCACCAGATGTAGCTGTACCCCGAAATACATCAAATCTCTTGCCAATAGATGCAGCTTAACAGCCACTCACCTTTCCCTGATGAGGTTCTGATAGGAGTAAGAGACTGATTCATTGTGCTCTCTGTGCAGTCAGCCCTCCCTGCTGACATTTGTCTGTAACTGCCGCCGCTCCCCAGTGCCAGCATCACCGCCTCAGCTCCACCTCAGATCATCAGCATTAGCTTCTCATAAGGAGCTCGCAGCCTAGATCCCCATATGTGCAGTCCACAGCAAGGTTCATGCTCCTGTGAGAATCTAACGTTGCCACTGATCTCACAGGAAATGGAGCTCAGGTGGTACCTGGGTGATGGGAGCAGCTAGAAATACAGATGATGGGATTTCAGTGCCTCTCAGAAGCAGCAGGAGGGCAGGATCCCAGCAGCGTGCCGGGCTGGGGACCTTGGTGCTGCCCTCCTCCCAAGCTGCTCACATCCCCACCAGACAAGGCAGCTCAGTGGCCCCTTCTCACCTTGCTCCACCCCGGGCAGAGCGCAGGGCCAGTACAGAGTTGCCTGTGCTCAGAGCCTGAGCAGGAATGGTTTGCTCCAGGGAGGGGGGACACTCAGAGGGGTGGACCAGGTCTCAACCACTCTGGGCCCCAACAATCCTTCTGTTTTTCTTTTTCCTTTTAAAACAAGAAATTTGTTTGGGGGCAAGCCCAAAGATAAAGGCTCCTTTCCATGATGGATGCATACATACATGATCTGTGTGTGTGTGTGTGTGTGTACATACATGTGCTAGGTTGCTCCCACCTGCTCTCCATCAGTCTGAGCCAGCTGCTGGGCAACTGTCTCCCAATGCCCGAGCCATATACTCCCTACTTATGCCCTGTTCCCCCTGTCCACACCACACTCCCTGAAGTTATCAATGGCCCAACTCCATTCCCCATCCAACTTCAGTGTAGCCAGCCCTGTCAACGTCACCACCTCGGCTCGGGCGGCACCTCAGCCCAGCACACTCTGCCCATTTCACTCGGGACCTGCCTTCGCCTCGAAGCAGATGGATGGCTAGAGAGATGGGTGAATGGGTGAGTCATTGGGTGGTGAGTGGGTGGGTGGTTAGGTAGCTAGAATGGCAAGGGTGTCCACGGATGAGTAAATGGGTGGATGGGTGGGTGGGTAAGTAGAGAAGCGTGGATTAATTTATTTGTATGGCCTCAGCAGAGGGCTGGAACAGAGAATAAGTTACGAATGTGAGTGTCACCACCGTCAGCCCCAGAAGGCTCTTAGGAGATGGAGAAAAGCTTCCCCAGGGTCACATGCTACACTGGCAGCCCCACACGGTAATGACCACGGTGCATGTCCAGCCTGTATAGAGAAGCCCTTTCACTCTCAGCCTCGCGGGTCCTGGAGGCAGGCAGGGAGCAAGAGACGAGCAAAAAGAGTGACACAGAGAGGCTCAGAATCAAGGACGGATACCCGTCGGGGAAATGGAAGAGACAGAGAGAGGAAGCAGAGAGGGAAAGCCAAGCAGAGCGACAGAGTGACGGAGGCAGAGAGATGGAGACAGGCGGGCCAGCCGCCACACAGGCCGGCTCATTCAGCCGCCACAGCATCTGGAAGGCAGAGCCGGCCAGGGGAGGGGCGGCCGGGCTCTCTGAGACTCCCTGGGGCCTGCGCTGTGCCAGCGCCCTAATTTACTTGCACGGGCCTGAAATTTAGGAATTTCTCGGAGCTGCCAGTGAGCGAGGCAGCCGGTGTGCAGCAAGCGGCAGGGTCTGGCCCGGGCTGTGGTCCAACCCTCAGAGGCCCCCACGGCAGTCAGCCACCCCTGCTGAGGCAAAGGGGCACCAGCGAGCGGGCTGTGCACTCCCAGGGACCGGGCTCAAAATCAGACCCGGCTCCCCCACGTTGCCAGGCAATGCACACCCTGGGACGCCCTGAGCACCGACACTTTCATCTGCAGGATGGGCCCGATTGCTGCAGCCTTCCAACCATCTGGGAGGCCCGGAAGACGGAGCAGAGACCCTGCCACCACACCCAGCAAACAAAGGATGCTCCGTCATGCTCACTGAGGGACAAAAAGATGAGTGGCTTTAGCTACTTTAAACCTCTAACAGCTCCTCAGTCCTGCTCACTCCTTTGCAAAGACTGTTCCCTCTGCCAGACACACCCTTCCCGTAGCAAACTCCTATTCATCCCTAAAGATCCAGCTCAGTAGCCCCTCCTCTGGGAAACCGTTCATCAGAGTTCACTGCTACTTGTCTGTAACATCACCCTGCACCTTTGGGGTTCACAGACAAGAAGGATGAAGGAAGAGGTTTGAATCAAATCCTCAGAGAGCAAGAGACACTGCCCAAATCACTTGGGGACCCTGAGCCCCAGCCCTTCTCGCTGGGTCCCTATTTTAGTAGGAACTACCGCAGATCATGCATAGCAGCTACTCATACCTGAGTGTCCCCTTGTTCCCTCTGCACAGGCCACCATGAGAGACAGGGTCAGGGAAAGGCTGTTTACACAGGCCAGGCTACAGGCAGCTGGGGACCTCTGCATCCCTTCCCTCCCTGAGGCCCCCAAAGACCCCTCTCACTCCCAGGATGCACAGACCACTGGATGGTCAACAAGAGGTCTCTCTCCCCCATCCACAGAGACTAGTCAAAAACAGTCACACGATCCAGGTGCTCGGATCCATGCTGACACTCCAGGAAAAGAGCGTGAGGGTACAAGCCCGGAGCTGCTGGGGCCACCTGACAGCCCAGTGGCAGAACCTGCCCAAGAATACGTGAGAAATGCAGAGCAAGACACAGGGACACAATCCTGGTGGCATCTTCTGAGTCTGGATACAGCCCTACCTGAAGCTAGCACTTACATTTTGTAGCTCTACAATGTTTTGGGTTTCATTGTACTTGCTTTCCCCTTATCCCCCGCAATCAAAATAATCCTGGCTCTTCTGATGACAAAGACAGAATAAAAACCTTCCTGTACTATTGCTGACTCCACCTCACAACGTCTGAATTTCTGAAGTTACTACACTTTCGCCCTGCACTCTGTTCCAAAGAATTCACAGGGAGGGGCCCTGTGGCCCTTACTGAAGATGGTACTGAAGATGCTACTCGGGACTAATGTCCCGAGAAGAGACATTAGTGACCTCCGTTCACCTCTGCACCGTACTTTACGGTTTACACGGCCTTCTCCTTGTCAGGCCAGTAACCCTCCTCCCTCAGCCCCAAGCCCCAGCCCATGGCCAAGTCTGTCCCTGGCAGAAAACCTGGGCCCTGCCACCTCGACCCCCCGGCCTCTGCCAGGTGGCTCAAAGGGACAGGCCTGGGGCCTGCACGAACACAGGGACCTTGGAGACCCTGCCCGCCAGAGCCCCCCAAGAACCCACCCCAGCACACAAAAGGCCGGGGATCCCCAGGAGACACTGCGTCAACAACCAGCCACACGGCCTTTCCCGCAGTCTAGACATGGCTGTGCCCAGTGATGTCCGGCGTCAGGGACAGGCTTGGAGAAGCCATGTCCCTCAGTGAGGAATGACCCCCTTCCATTCTCTTTTAACCTATCAGGGCACCAGAGACTGACTCTGTGTGGCCCTGGTGTGCCTTCAGCATCCCTCGGACACATGCCACCTCTTTATAACAAAGGGCGGGCCGCAGGGGACAGAAGGTGGCCGGATGTTAAGAGCCTCTTTGTTGGTGCTGTATTTATCTGTGTGGGGATTGCGGATTTCAGGTGAGTGGTCCTGGCCCCTAGATAGAGCTTCCTTTCAAAATAAGTGTGAGCAAAATGGGCAGGAACTTTCTAAGTAATATCAGGTATCTTGGAAGGCAGAGAAGGCAAGAGGCTGGTGAGCAGCGTCGTGCTACCAGAAGTGGAAGCGACATCCACCTCTGCCAGCCCCGTAATCAGATAGCAGCGGCCGGGCTCCCGCCGCCAGCCGCGGGTCAGACAGGCTGGTGAAATTAATCTTCTTCCAGAGATAAGCAGGGGAGCAGACAGGGGACGCAGAGAGTCTGTCTACCGCCCTGCAATGGAGGACCTGGGCGCCACCTAAGAAAGGGCATCGGAGAGCGGGTGCTTCAGCATGCGCATGTGAGCGTGAGTGTGTGTGTGTGTGTGTGTGTGTGTTTATGTGTGTGTGCATGTGTGTGAAGGACCAAAGCAGGTGTGGTGGGGTTATAGCTTTGAGGAATAAGGCAATATCGACACCCCCTGGACCACCGGAAGCTCACTTGGAACACAGCACACATGAGAAGAACTAAGCCCCGGTGTGGCCCAACATAGGCGGTGGCGTCTCAGTGACCGGCAGGGTGAATAGTGATACACTCCAGCTCACACATGTTCAGCACAATCTCCCTGCCTGGGTGCGCATGCAGCTTCCTGTTTGTCCCCTGTCCCCATCAACCCTTGGGGATGCGCACTCTACCCAGGCCCATTCTGCAGATGGAGAAGCTGAGGCTGGGAGGGAAAATCTGCATGATTCCAGGCACCAGGCTGAGGCCCAAGCAGGTGCCCAGCATCTTGCTTGTGCTTACCACACGTTCCAACCTCAGAGGCCACAGGTCAGGCCATGTGTGGGCACCTAACATCAGCAGAGGGAGCAGGCTGTCCCCAGCTCAGAGAAGAGCACACAGAGGCCAGGGGTGAGGTGGCCCAGGCTCAGCCCTCGGTACTCAGCACCCACCCTCCCTCACCACCCGGAAGGGGCACCTACCGACCCCCTGGTCCCAGCCCAGGGCTGGGTGGCACCACTTCCTCACCAGCACCGAGACCTGGGCGGGGACGCTGGGCCAAGGACAATACAGTGCCCCTCAGCAGGACCAGGCTCCCCACCCTGAAGGAAGGAAATAACCTTTCCCCAGACCAGCACTCGCTTTGCAACAATTGCCATGTACGAGCAGACACAGGCATTCTTGTCACGGCTCCAAATCACAGTAACTGTGAGGACAATGGCACAAAGTGGCACACTGCCCGACTCTCGTGGGCCCCGGGAAAGAACACGCTCAGACGAGGGGACTGATGGCACTGGCATGGGACAGCCACAGCGCCCTGTACTTGAGGACTGGGAGATGGACAGAGCTGGCGCCCAGCCCAGTTCCTGTCCCTCCCTTGCGATGGGACTACAGCAGGCAGTCCCTCTCTGAGCCTCAGTTTCCCTGTCCTGTCGCCCTCAAAGGCCTCCCATGTGCTGCCCTGACCTGAGTCCCGCCCTGGTCCTGCTCCTCCCACCTCACAGGTCTGCTGGGTCCCTCTTGTGCTCTGGACACCCTAAGGCTGCCCATGGTCACCCTCAGACCAAAAGTGAGGGTCGTCTACTTTGGGGGTTCTACTCATCTTTACTTCCTGTCTCCCCTCCAACCCATTCACCAGGGGAAGCCACACTTTGTCCTGTCCGCAGGTCTCTTCTCTACTTCCCGCCATAGCACCACAGCGCCTCCTCCTCAGCAACCTCAGCACGCAGAGTGGAGCAAGCAGCACCCTAGAGGTGGCCAGAGTCACCTTGGGCACGCTGTTCCCTCCACACAAGGGCCCCAGCCCCAGTTCAAGCCCACACGCACACAGCGCCCACAAGCCCACCCCAGCCTGGGAATTCCAAGGAGCTGCCAGCACACAACGCCTGCTCCAGCAAGGGCTTCCTTAGCTGCTCCCACAAAACTCCACTCAGGGTTCCCGCCCGCTCCAATGGGGGCCACAAATCCACAACTCCCTCACCCCCTAAAGCCCAGCCAGGACCCCAGCCCTGCAGTTCCCACAGCTAAGCCTGCAGGCCACACGGTCAGCTCTGGGTCCTGCCCAGCAGGAAGGCGACACTGCAGCCCCAGAAACAGGTGAGGCGCTTGTCATACCTGTCCTCAGGCTGAGCCCAGCCTCACCCCACTTACAGTCCAGAATCCTGGCAGCCCCACTTCCCAAAGAGGTCCAGAACCTGCGCTGCTCATCGCCAGCACGGCTGGGGCCAGGACACCTGCTGTCACCCCCAGCCTGCTCCCGCTTCCCAGGAGCCTCGAGAACCCAACCCCTCAGCAGCTCCGCATCACATCCGGTGTCGGTCCCGGCCCACTTCCACCCTCATGGGGAGTTCTGTCCCCAGCTGCTGGGCCACTTGTCTCTGCCGTGGCCTCTGCCTTACTGTCCCTTCCCCCAGTGATGCCCAGGGCTGGCTCCCTGCCTCCCATCCTGGGCATCTGCCCTCTGTGCACACACAGCCCTCACAATGCATCGCACCATGTGCCGATCTGTCCCTGTCCGTGTGGCCCATGGGGACGGAGTTCCGCAGTCATCCCCCACATTCACAGCAGTGCCAGCACCCAGGAGATGCTCAGTAAATACCTGCTGAAGGAAGGAAGAAACTGAGGCCATCAGTGGGCGGTGCCACTACAGTCGTAAGCCCAGAGGCAAGTGCACCCACAGGGGGAGGGGGAGGGGAAGGGAAAGGAGAAAGGGCAGCTGTTTCTTTTATCTGTTGACCAAACCTGGCAAAAAGCGACTTTGGTACTGTCTAATTTTGATCTCCTTGGAAACCCAAAAATCTAGCAAAGGACACAGTGGGAAGTCTCACTGCCCCTTGGCCACTGTTCCCTCTCCAGGCAAGCACAGGAAAGTCCTGAAGCTAATTCCTGGTGTGTCCTCTTGGGTTTCCAGATGCACAAGTACAAACATGAATTAATATTTTGATTTTACAGAAGTAACTCCTTGTTCTCTTCTCCAAATAGATCCTAAAGATCTTTCCACAGAGAGTTTCCTCAGGTCTTTTTTTATAGCTGTATAGTACTCCACAACAAGGATGTGTGGCATCTATTTAACCAGCACACATCACCTGGGATCTGTGTCCGTCAACAGGCCTGCCTCCCCGTCTGCCTGCAGATTCTTGGGGGAGGGGTGGCACAGGACTGGCTATAAGGGGTGGTTAGCAGGCAGCCTGGCACCTCTATCAACACCCTCTCCACTGAGGCACAAAGAGTTCAATCTGCAGCTGGCCAGGATGTTTTTAAATGGAAACTGCATCTCCTGACTCCCCAGCTCCAAACTCCCAGACAGTGGCCCCCATGAACCCCCAAGACTGTACCTGGCCCAGGATGGACAAACGACTCCTTCTGTGTCCAGCCAGGGTGCCTGGGAAAAGTCCTCAGAGTTCGGGGAGGCAGAGGGTGGGTTCCTGACATAGGCCAGGGCACAGGCGGCCAGCAGCAGCCCATCACACTGCCAGGCTTGGTCTCTATCCATTCAGGCACACACTCCGTGGCAGTCAGAGAGCGGAGGGTCCCAGAAGAACACAGGGCTGCTCCACCCCATGCCACCCAGTGAGCAGCCGCCCGGGGGCAACACAAGTGGGGAGGCTGAAACCAGCTGTCCCTCCGCCTGCTGTGGGTCCCGAGTCCCTCTCTGTGTAGCATCTCATTTGCCACGACCAGTCAGGGGCTAACGGAAAAAATGTTCCTACCCACAGCCTCTAAATGGAAGGCGAGAGCCACATCTGGGGTCCAAGAGGACCCACCTTGGTGTTCCTGGGGCCTCAGGGACTCCCTGAGACTCAGCCCTCTCCACCTGGTGGTCACAGGGTCACAGTGAATGTGACCATCACACTCACACAGGAATCCTGTTTTCTGGCTAATTAAAAAGATCCTTAACGGTCATGCGGGCCTCAAGCAATATTCCCCCTTAGGCCCTGGATTTGGCTCCATCCTGACCCCTACATAAGCAGTTTCAATGATCTTAGTTGTGCCATAAACATTTATTGAGCATTTACTATGTGTTTTTTGTGGACTAGGTTCAGGTAAGTCCCCCAGGGTCAATGACACAAGCCCTGCCTCTCTCCCAATACTCACAGCAGAGAGGGAGTTCCGTCAAGGACAGAAGAGCCTGGGTTGAAATTCCTGCTTCCCCATTTGTTTGCTGGAAGAGCTTTTCTTTCATTCTTTCTTTTTTAATTTTTTGAGACAGGGTCTCACTAGGTAGCCCAGGCTGGGCTCAAACTCACAATCCTCTTGCCTCAGCCTCTAGAGTACTAGGATTCCAGGTGGGCACTACCACACTGGGCCTCCAAAGCCTCCCCCCGGCCCATCTGCCAAGTATGGGTCAAATGGTAACTTCCAGGATGGTCCACAGATCTGGGAAGAAAAGCAGTGGATGAGGCCAGACTCGGACAACATCTCTGGACTCAGTTTCTGCCTTCCTCCTGTGGGGACCCCAGACTCTGTTTCTAAGGCCCTGGGTAAACAAGGCTTCCCCAGGGCTCCCAGCCTGGGGGGGGGGGGCAAGCCTGGGCCCAGCCTTCAGGTGGGCAAAGCACTCAAAGGAATCCAACTTCGGCAGCAGCCACAGCCACACAGAGGCCAGGCAGAAGGCAGAAACGCCAAGAGAGCCAGGTGGAGACTGCGGCCAAAGGGTGCTCCCGCCCCAGCCCAGAGGATGCGCGCAGGCGTCACCAGCCCAAGGGTCTCACAAAGGACCCCAAACTGCCAGAGCTTGTGATTTTTCAAGAGAAGACGGAAATCCGGACATTTATATGAACCCAGCCAATTTGTAAATGCTGGCAGCTAATTAAATTTTTTAAAAATAATAATAACACGGTGAGAGCCAAACAAAACAGGCAGGGCCTGCCACAGCTGCGGCTGGCAGGTCTGACTCCGCAGTGAGTCGCTTTGACTTCATCTGCTGCCCACCCTGCCCCCAGCCCACAGCTTGGGATGGAGGGCACGGGAAGCTTTGGGAGCGCCCCAGGGCAATGGCTCCCAGCCTGTCCAGCCCCTCCTCCTGGGGGTGTCTTCACCCCAACTTTGCAAATGGAAAGGGAAGGTCCAGAGCCCCAATTGCTCAGTGTCAAAGAGCTTTGGCTTCCACTGTGGGACCAGCCCCAGGAGACCCATCCCTGGCCGCCACTTGAACCAGAACTATCAGGGCTTCCTCGGGGAGGCCTCCAAGTCAGCGCCCTTCTCCAGGGGCTCTGGAAGACCCCCGACTACGCACTTTCCTTTGCTTTCTCTGGCCGGTCTCAGTGACACCTGCTGGCTCAGGCCAGCTAAGTGGCCATCACAGAGCCGAGCTGGGAAAGACCAGGACAGCAAGGAAGGAAGGAGGGAGGAAAGACAGCGCTAACTAATGCGGAGACTGCATACGGAAGGGCAGAGGACACCGGGTGGAGTGGTGAGGAGTCAGGCCCACCGCTGCAGCCAGGGCTCCGAACAGCCCCCCAGCCCCCACTAAGGGGAGCCGCTGCCAGAAGAAAAGCCCGCCAGCCCCACCCTGCCTCCTCCAAGGCTGGGGCTCCCCACCCGACCAGAACAGTCAGGAGGACCACAGGGGCTGGGGACCATGGAGCTGTTGGTGTGTGTGATCGTGTGCAAGGTCCAAGGTGGTGAGGCACTCTGAACGCGGGGCTGTTCGTGTCTCTGCGTATGTAAGAGACACACGTGTATGAGAGACACGTGTGTGGTGCATGTGATGGAGATCTGCGTGTGACAGACACCTGCGTGGGGCTGACTCGTGTGTGTGTTGGGCACGCGTGTTCCATCAAAACACAGCCAATAGAGGGCCGTTTGTGTCTGAGGGACGGTGGTTTGCAGGGCACGTGTGTGGGAAGCACGTGTGAGCAGAGAGACCTCTGCGTGGGAGCGATTATGGACTGGGGGAGGGGGCTGAGGCGTCCATGCGCAGAGTGCAGAAACTTCTGTGTGGCAGGGTGGGGGGGTCACTGCAGGGTGGTGAGGATGCAGAACCCCAGGTCTTTCCTGCCCTAGGGGTGGTGATGGGGTCCTGCGGGGAGGGGAGGGTGACTCTATGGGGAAAGGGGACCCTGCACGCAGGGCTGGGGGTGCGACCGGCAGGACCAGGCCCAGGGGCAGGAGAAGCAGAGACGGCGCTGCCGGGTGGGGGACCCGCCCTCCCGCCGCAGCCCCCACACGGCGGAGATCCGGACCGCGAGATCCGGTGGGTGGCGGCGGGCGGGGAGCGGCGCCGTCGGACGTCCCTGCGCCCCGGCACGCGCGGAGAGGGGCGGCGGGCGGGCACGCGGGGCCCGGGCGGAGGGAGGGGCGTCACACTCACCGCCGCGCGCTGCGCTCTGCCGCGTCCGTCGGTCCGTCAGCCCTGCCGCCGTCGGCGTCGAGAGCCGGGCCCCAGGCTGCGCGCGGCGCGGGAGGGCGGGGGCGTGGCAAGGGGCGGGGCGGGCGGGGCGAAGGGAGCCGCCAGAATGGGGAGGGGAGGGAGTGGGCGGGGCTTGTTCTGGCCCCTCCCCTGTCCCGCCCCCGGAACGGGGTCTGGGCGAGTGGGGGTCCGGGCAGCAGCAGGCCTCTCGGAAGGCGAGCAGCAGATAAACTTTTCCATGCATACACTTTAAATTCCTGATCTGCCACCTCAGCCAGCCTGAGCCTCGGGGTCTCCACCTCGACGGAGGACCCAGGACCCGTGGCTTGGACGCACTGTCATGGCCTGAGAGGCGGTGGTACCCAACCTCCCACTGCAGTGCTGCCTTGGGTACTGACAGGCACAGTGGCACGCCCATCCTTGAGGCAGACGGGACACCCCATTGTGATCAGCCGACTGGAGCCTGACCTGGGAACAGGCCCCCGGAGGAGGCAGGCAGCTGGGGTGAGGGGCGGCCTCCCCGGTCCTTCTTCCTGGTCAGGGGCTCAAACCCACACTGGAAGACCAGGTCCTGCCGGCCCAGGGCCCACATTCCCGCCAGAGCAGCCGGGGGAAGGGGAAAGAGGGGCTGGTGTAGAATCCAGCTGCAGGCCTGGCCCTTCCCCCAGCACCCACAGGGGGGCCCAGAGGCCAGCCAGGGGGCAGAGCTCCGGAATGCTGTCTGTCCACCTGTCCGTGTGGCTGTCCCTCTCTGCCTCTCCAGTCATGTCGCTCTCTCTGTTTCTTTTATTGTGAAACGCGGATAAAGTTCACTCTTTTAACCACTTGGAAGTGCACACGCAGTATTAGAACTTTCAGAACTTCCTCTCTGGCTGTCTTCTGGGCCACACCTTTGTCTC
>PVJO010020315.1:0-32310 GCA_004026905.1 Hystrix cristata
AAAAAAAAACATTTTAAGTAAAGAGGATAAGAAGACCTAGTGAAAAGATGTACGAGTTTGAAGCAGAAAGGGCAAGCAAAGCAAGAATGAGATCCATCTACAGTGTAGCATATTTTACAGTTTTATAGTCACATTCCTAGGATGTCTAAGAACAAATATATCATACCAAAGTCTGAAATTCTCTGCAATGGCTTTTGCTTTAAAAAACTATTGTTTTATTTATTTATTTATTTTACCAAGAACATGTATTGGTACATTGTATACATAGTGTTCACATTCATCCTAGTTATTTTGTACCTGTACATGATGTATCTTGGTTTTGCCCCCTTTTCCCCCAAAAAACTATTGTTTTTAATTAAATCAAATGTTTTAAATTTGATCAGCGACTGAGAAGTCACAAAGCTCTTATCTTGAACAGCATTCCTCAAACAAATCTGGGATGTATTTCCTAGGAAACAGAACACAAAGCATGAGTGGCATGAGTCTTAATCAAGAGTTTTGGAGACTTGTGTTTATCAAGCCGTTGGTCTGTGTACCTCAGTCATAATGAAAACTCACTCCACAGGAACTTAATACACTCTGGGAACAATTCTTGAAAGTCATACTCAGGGAACCTAATAATGTAATTTGAAGCAACTGTGTAAGAGGAACAGGAAAGTAACCCAAGCTGTCATCTCTTATTGAGTCTATTTTCTCTCCGAGAATCCTGAGAAAACAAAAGACATTTTGTTTGAAGTGTTTTTGCCTTCTTCAAGTCTGAGGGGAAAAACATTCCCTTTGAAGTACTTACAGATTAAATACTACTGAAGACTATTTCTTCCTTTATATCCAAAATATTTAGTCATTCTATAATTGGGCAATTTTGTCTTTTAAAAATTATTTCGCTAGCATCTACTCCTGCCTAGAGGTAGGCACTGCTGAGGTTACAAAAGAAATCAAATCACATCAACATGACATGGGAACTGACTAGAAATGCAAGCTGCTGGTCTCCACCCCAGATCACATGTTAGGAAATCTGTACCTCACGGAAAGGCCAAGCCTTACGTATGTGCTTTTCAGCTTGAGGAGCAATGTTAAGATTACACACTGAAATCACATGAGCTTTGCTTTGTCTTGGGTTTCATTTTTTAAAGCTGGTGCAGTGATCCCAGCCGCCAAACGTGTTATTTAATTTCCACAGAGCACCTCTGGGAAAGCCCCATGATGCCCATGCGCACCAGAGGTTGTGAACTACTGGCCCAGAGGGAGGGTATCCTGACATGCTGACCTTGTTGCAGCTGAGGCTTTTGCTAAAATATGGATCCGGCAAGGATCCTGAGAATTTGCGTTTCTCACCAGTTCTCAGGCAAGAGTGATGTGACCTGACTTCTCTTGTATCCTCTGCAATGCCTTGCTCCTGGCACAAGTAGATGCTAATTAAATACTTCTTTGCGGTCCCACTCACTATTTTTTTCCATTATAAGGAGATTGACGTGCTGAAACCGTGGAGAACCCATCCCGCTGGTGGCAGAGGCAGCTTTGGCCGAAATACACTTTCCAAGAGGAACACCAACACCGGCCCCAGGTGGCCGAGTCCTGAGGGTGGTGATGTCTACATCAGCACCTCACAAGCCTGGCTGTGAAATGCAGTAGCCGGTCGCCTACCCTTCCTGGAGACGCTGGGAGTTGCTCGTGCCTTTGAGATAAATTCTTTTTCTGCCTTAATTGCCCAAAGTTTATTTCTGCAGCTACAACTAAGAATCCAACTGGGCGTCACCACCAATCATCAGGATGACGGGCTCACCTAAACACCGTGGGATTAACTAGATTATTCACTTATAAACACAATCACTTTTTACTGTAAGTCTGAACTCCCAACTCCAGAACTCTTTGATTCTATTATGGCAGTTCCAGGGAGCAAGTAAATGCTGCGTTAACCCAATACCTGTGCGTCTCAGTCATTATCAACAGACACACACGTGTACCTTCTACGTTACTAGCTCAGACACTGCAGACTCCACCGTGTCTTCAAAGAACTTTGGTCAGTAAAGGAATTCTGGACTTCTGGCGATTCAACTTATACTAGCATCAGTACTGAGAACCGTAAAAGATGTGTGAACCGTCAGCTGATGGCACCACGCCTACTATCATGTTACCAAGGGGAGGAAGAAACGATGTTCTCTGGGCCCAATTTAATCATGATCTGTGGAGCTATTCAGTAAAGTGCCCTCGAGCGAGTTAAATATGTATAGTGCATTCTGTCATGTGAATATGAAGAAATCGTTCTTGCCCAACAAAGAAAGGCGCCAGCAATTCAGTCACACAATGGCAAGGGTGCTCTTTTTAAAAGCAGTTATGTCAAAGGAAAATGCAAAGAAAGCCAAATTACACAGGGCAGGTTACCTGCCACCAAGCTGGCTGTGGTTATCTTGTTTTATGCTAACAAAGGCATCATGTACTTTGGCACTTACTGGGGAAAGGCACTAATTTTCTTTTCACTTACACATAAACTCGCTCATTCAGATGAGATTTAAGTAGGAGATTAGCATGGGATTCTTGCCTTTCTATTTCTATAATCTACAAGCCATTCAGTGAATCTGATAAAAGCAGTTTCTTTGCAATTTGAGATTGAGAGGAGGCCTTTGAAGGGTTACTAAGACAGTCAAGCTGTTCACCAAGTTTCAGAGGAAGGGAGTTACAGCCCGTGATCTGTTTTGAAATCGAAGAAGCACCAGGCAGACAGTATCCACACATTCTAAATACCCTATTTCCCCAAATGTTTTTGTTTGTAAGGAAGAATATGATTTCTTTTAAAGTGCAATCTTCCCTTGTTTTCATTTTTGTTCTAAAAAGAGGGTTGGAGAGATCACGTGAAATACAAAATGCCAGTCTATTAAGATTCTCATTCCTAGAATGTAACAGTAGCAAAACACCCACACTGCGTGATAGTCTGCGACCAGTTAGTGGGCATGAAGCAAGGCCTGCCCGCTGGATTTCAAGAGGTCTTTGTTCTTGCAGCCAGGCCTGCTTTAATCTGTAGCTATGACTAGCTTTAGTGATTTGAAGAAAAACCTTTCAGGTTAGGATTTAAAGTCCGGAGTTCAAGTGATACAGAACATGTATTGGTATATTGTATACATAATGATCACATTCATCATGGTTAATTTGTACCTGTATATGATATATCTTGGTCTCCTCTCTCTTCCCCACCCGTCCCTTCTGCTCCCCCACACTTCCCTATTTACAGCAGGTTTATTTTCATTTTTCCATTTTTCCTCCTTTTTCCTTTCTTTTCTTTTTCCCTTCCTTGTTTTCCCCCTTTTCCCTTTCTAGTTCTCCTTTTTGAATATTATCTTTCTTTTACCTAATATCTATTATACCTCTTTGTCCTTATTTACACTTATGGTTTCTCATATCAGAGAAATAATTCAATATGTACTCATGAGTGTCTGATTTATTTCACTTAAGATTATGTTCTTGAGGTGCATCCATTTACCTACAAATGTCTCTAGTTTATACTTCTTTATGGCAGAGTAGTACTCCATTGTGTAGAAAAACCATATGTTCTTTAGCCATTCATTAGCTGTTGGGCATTTGGGTTGTTTCCAAGACTTAGCTATTTCAAACTGTGTTGCTCTAAACATGTTTGTGCATATATCACTGTGGTATGATGTTTTAAATTCTTTTGGGAAGATACCAAGCAGAGGAATAGCTGGGTAAAATGGAACCTCTAGTTGTAGTCTTCTGAGGAATCTCCACACTGATTTCCACAGTGGTTGGACCAGTCTACATTCCCACCAACAGTGGAGGAGGGTTCCTTTTTCCCCGCAGCACCGCCAGCATTTGTCATTGGTTGATTTCTTGGTAATAGCTGTTCTTTCTGGAGTGAGATGTAGCAACAGTCATTTATTGAACAACACAAACTCAAAAACACAGTAGGAAGAATGTAGGTTCTGAATGAAGCAGATTTGAGTTTGAATCTCAATCTCAATATTAATTAATTCATTCCAGTCTCTGTTCTTCAGGGTAGCAGTAGACCCCCAGTGATGACAGCCTCTTGGTGTTCACATCTTTGGGTAATCCCTTCCCAGCGTATTGCTTCTAATAAAGAGAATCTGGCAGAAGTGCTGAGCTCCCATCTGTAAGGTTAAGTTACACAAGGACAGCTACCAAAGCACCGTAACTCTCACTTTGTGCTTCTCTCCCTCTTCTGTCTTTCTCACACCCTCCCCTCAACCCGTCTCTGATCAACATCATTCCAGGCCCTGAGGTGTGCCAAGAGCCACTTGAAATGAAAGCAGAGTTCACAAAAAGCTTGGAAACATGCCCCCCCCAGTCAAGCCCTGTGATGACTGCAGCATCATCCAGCGTGTACGTGATGGAAGAATTTGAAGCAGAAGACACCGTTAAGTTGAGGCTGCATTTCTGACAGACAGAAGCTATGAATTAAGTATGATTTGGTGAAAGATCGGATATGGAAAGTGAGAGAGAAGGGACAGAAAGTTAGGGAATGTTCCCAGGCTGAGGGTTTGTGTAACTGAACAGATGGACATACTAGGTAGTCAGTGATCAAAGCTGGAACAAGAAGAAGTGGGGAAGGGGAAGAGAGAAAGAAGAAAACTTTAGTTTCATACATTTAGTTTGTGTTGTTTATAGGACATTCAAGCAGAAACACAAACAGGCTGTTTGGGCATGCGAGTATAGACCTCCAAGCAGAAGTCTGGCCACTTACCAGTTGTGAAACTTACCTGGTAACTCTGAGCTTCGTTTCATTATCAGCCTAACGAGACCCAGCGCCTGCCTTCCTCAATAACACGAAGGAAAAGATAGGCAAGGCAGGCTGTAGAAATGACCTTTCCAAACCGTAATTTAGGACAGACAAGCAGGACTCTCACAGGTAACTTTTCACAATGGTAAGAGAAATGTGGAATAAGGGCATATACTGAATTTTAGTGTTTCCATGTTTCCCTAGTGACAAATATACACACAGCTCTATGTGCACATGTGTATGTGTGTGTGTGTGTATGTATACAGAGAGAAAAACAGGAAAAAGAAAGCAGAAGCAAAAATATTAGTGATTTTTATATGCATGAATTTGATAAAGTTAACTTTTCTTAAAAACGTAAAGCGTCACTTACGCAAACACTAATGTGTCAAAGATTTTATTTAGTCCATGAACGAGGGACCTAGGAAGACAAAGCAACATGGAGTTCGATAAGAGAATTCAAAGAACAGACATAGTATGTGCACAGGTATTCAGGAAAAGGCAATCTCAGCAGTCTTGGAGTACACAAACTCTGTGCATTGAAAAGGACGAACTGGTTCTTAACTAACACCTGGGAGGCAGCCCCCGAGCCACTGAAATACCCTGCCAGCTGAAAGTGTTTTTGTATGTCTGAGGTACTGGGCCGTCCAATATCAGTTTGACCTCTGAGGGCTGGAGATTGAGTAGCTACTATCCTGTAGCCCTTCTGCCTGTGTAACTCATCTCCAAGAAGAAGCCCTGGACATTGAGCCTCAGGTGCACTCCTCAGGTTGGAAAATTTCACATGTGTGTCATCCCTCATCTCTGGGAGAATCAAGTGCTGTGCGTGCACATCCTTTGGGAGAGGGCAACAGAACTTCCCAGACTTCACTTTATCTACTTTTTCCTTTTGCTGATTCAAATCTGTAGTCCTTCGCTGTAATACACTGTAAGCAGGAGTATAATGGTTTTTCTGAGTCCTGTGAGTCTTTCCAGTGAATTATCAAGCCTGAAAGTGGTCTCTGGGACCCTGTGACAGCAGGCAATTGGGAATGTTCAAATTAATCAGCATCTACTAAAGAGCCAAACAGACCCCTTATACAGTACGAGGTGGATGGAAGTCATTTTTTAAAATAAAAGAAGACAGTTTATTTGAAGATGGGGCAAGGGGAAAAAGAGAGAGGAAAAGAAAGAGAGAGAGAGAACAGACATGGTAGACAGTTACTCTGGATGAGGAGGGAGTATTCCTAAATGAATAACTACAGATGGAAGTCATTTGAATTTCTACTGGACAAAATAATTTCTATTACTATCACTTTTCCTTAATTTACAGTGTTATAAAATAAATCAAAAGCGCTGAAAGGCACAGACCCTTACACAATGAGATGAACTCTGGAGGGTGTACTAGGCCAGACATAGTCTTCTATTGAAAGAACACCTAGCAATTGTTCTGTTTTTTTCCAAAATCTTTTGCAATTATTTCTAACATAGTCATCACATCAGTACCCTTAACAAAGTCCCTGACCCAGATGAAGAATCTCTAGAAGCTTAAATGAAGAATCTCTAGAAGTTTAAATTATGTGGAAAGCAGTTATTTTTAAAGGTGATTCTCCTTTGGCCATATTTGATGACGTTCACGCCATATGATCCTCCAGTTTATGCCATAAAATAACTAATAGCAAAATGAAAATCTGTTTCAGTTTTTTTTCTTGAAAAGGCCTCACGAGTCCGAGTTATTCAAAAGAGAAATACATTTCTAAAAGAATAGCATAAATTACTCAAAACTGAAGAAATGTAAAGATAAAAGAGACTTAAGCCTTTACATTTACCATCACATACTTGATCCCGAGGAAATTGTTTTAAATGTACAACCTAGAGAGAGTCTGTAATAGCACCAAGTCATCTTTGAAGAAGCTGCCACATGAGGGCATACTAACATGACTGCCTTAATTTACAAGACCAAAGAGGGACGACAGAATGAAAATTTGAAAAGCAATTGCAGGAAAGGGACCAAGCACGCAAATCTGAGGATCATGGAATGAGGGGACAATGCTTGAAGTCTGCTGTCCTATGGGGCCAAGATAAATACTTGCAAGAATACAAAGTTCTTCCTGGATCTCACTCAGTGCCGTTCCTTAACAAAATCCTCCATTTCAGCTACCAATGTTTCCCCACTTAGAATCAACTTTTGGAGCTTTTTAAAATTTACTGCCCAGCCCAGGCATACTGGTACACACCTATAATCCAAGTATTTAAAAAGGCCGAGGCAGGAGGATTGCAAAACTGAGCCCAGGCTCAGCAGTTTAGCCCCTGTCTCAAAATAAAAAAATAAGAAATAGCTGAGGAAGCAGCTCAATGTGAAGGCCCTAAGTTCAAATCCCCGGTACAAAAAAAAGAAAAAAAAATTGCTGAGCTTTCCCTTGGAGTGATTACAAAGGCTCTCTGATGCAGCCGGGCATCAGTTATCTCTTCTACAGCTGTGATTTTTAATTAGGACATGTTAACTCAATTTCAGCAGAGCAACAACGTTCTAAGTGTGTCTGCAGATGACCAACAGGTAGGCCGCAAACTGAGAAAGGAAGGCCCGCCCCTGATGTGGGTGGCACCAATAAATAGGTTTGTAGCCTAGAAAATATAAAAAGAGAAAGGAGAAAGATACATTGCAAAGGTCATATCATCACCTGGTATGAGGAATTACGGGATACATATCGTGCATAAGTAAGTGAACCAACAAAATGTTTTAGTTTGATTTAGGGTCAAGGTATTTTTTGTTTGTTTGTTGTTTGGTGTTTTGGTGCCAGGGATTGAACTCAGGGCCGTGCACTTGCTAGGCAAGCACTCTAAACACTGAGCTAAATCCCTAGCCAAGGGTCAATGTTTTGCACTCTGCTTTTAATCTTAAACCAATTTATAGGTCTTCCCTTATTTCTACTAACTGCTGAAGTGTTAAGGATCTAGTTAGATACCTTCTTTAGAATGTGGACTGAGTCAGAAGCCCAGTGGCACCCCTGACCCTGTGGAGAAGGACTTACAGGGGTTTTCCTCTCAGCTGGCTCCTGATTTTGGGGGGGCGGTCAGAGGGGAAGCTGGCTGTGGTCTGCATGCTTCTAATCCCAGCATTCTGGAGGGTGAGGCAGGAGGATCATCACAAGCTGGAGGAGAGCCTGAACTACAAAGCAAGACCCTGCCTCAAAAAGCCCCCCTTCCAAAAAGAAAAAAGAAAAAATTTAGGTAGAAAAAATATACAAAAAAGGATAGTTTTTTAAGATGGCGTTACCTTGAATGAAAGACAGAAATGGACTAGAGTGACTCTAAGCTTTAAAAAAATGTAGAGTATACAAGTAGAATAAAACAGACACGTAGAATTACTTTTGACTTTTAAAAATCCTATTTTAAGGGGTAGCTTTAGAATACTTCAACTTCACCAACCAAGATAGGTAAGAAAGGCAATCCCAAAAGCCAAGCTCAATTCTGCCATCTACTGCCAACTAGGAGAAACTACTCTTGGATGCCTCAGGCTTCTCCAGCATCCAGGGTCACTCATTAGTGAAGGACAGGGTGAAACCCACTGGAGTTGTTCCTAGGAGATGTGACAAAGCACACATCAACAAATAACAGAAACTGAGTTTGATTTAACCCAGTGAATAATTAAACCAAGTCAGGGTTAAATCAATAATTATTAACCAATAATTAAACCAAGCAGACTAATTGTAGTTCTACCCTAAAACCTTCACCACTATTGGCGTGTTAATCAAACCTGGAATGCTCAGACATTGTGGAAAGATATTTTGGTCTATTTTGCATCTAGTTTGGCTTCCTCAGCATCTCATGGACCTGAAAGTGAGGAACTGTGCTCTCTATATCCACCCTTCAAAGGAAGATGGATATTGGAGTTGGAAGCTGGAACAAGCATTCCAAATTTTGTGTTCGTTCTTCTTTAACAATGTTGTCATTAAAGGACAACATGGTAAAGAAAATAATTTGAAAGACTATGTGACTTTAGCCTCACTGGTAAAAAAAAATGTCCTCCATGTTAAATTCTTCCTTGAGCCATATGTTGATAACAAAATCTCCTAGCATATTATATTTGTGGCCAGCAATAATAGCCCTGTTCATATGTGTAATCTAAGACAAGGAAGGGATCCTATTTTTTACCTTTATCTGTAGGTTCCTACTTCTGATGGTGAGAGGAATGCTGATAAAGTAATTTTGCACTTATCATGTGTTGAGGATTTATTTTCCATTGCCTAGATTTTAAAGAAGGAGGCGTTTTGAAAAGACTGACTGAGAAGTAATGGTTAAGATTCCAGGTGTGTAGTCAGAAAAATATGGGTCTGACTCCTGGCTCCTTTGCTCATAAGTTGTTTAACAATGCCAAGCCTCAGTTTGCTTCAGCTACAATGAAAAGGTTTGATCATTGACATGTGTAATCTTGCTCAAACTGGTTTTAGTGAGAAACCTTCTAAGCTTGATTAGTTTTATCCTGCCCTTCATATATCCTGAGGGAGAGAGTTTCAGTCACTAAGAACTTTCTCGATCTGTAAAGAATAATTTATTTGTAATAATCCATGATCCAAATGTGTAAAACATACATGAATCCATTCCTGTGTTGATTTATAAGCTTTAACTAATGCTTAGTTTCCTTACGTAAAATCCCAAGTGGCACCTGAATCCAATTATGCTACCCACTCTGAAGTCTCCTTTCTCTCTGCAGGAGGAGGTCCGAAGTGCAAAATGTGCACACAGCAGCCTTTCACTATTTCCATTTGTTTTTTTCTAGACATTCTCCCTCACTGACGTCCAGAAGCACCATATTCCTGAGGTAGCATAGAAGAAATAAAAAATAATTAGAAAGGAGACAAAGAAATCATAACCAAAAATTGTATTTTTAAGAAGACTGCAACTTCTAAGACCCAGCGGAAGTTCCCCGGGGAGATCCATATAAGCATTCCTTTGGTTCAATGTAGGCTCCTTCCCCACCAGACCCATTATACTCAAAATTCCTCAGGAATACTGAAAGCCCATAAATTGACTTAATTGAGAAAGTAAAGAGCAGGAATCTGATCCTACGATAAAGGAGCAGGTTGAGAGAATTCCAAGAATGCTTAAATTACCTATTTAAAAAAACTGGGCCCATACCTGTAGAAGGGACTACTACCCTTCTAGGGGGCACCTTTCCTGGGGTATCCAGCACCTCAAGAGAAGCACAAATGTTCCCTGTTGCAGGAAACAATGCTCCTCATTTCTCCAAGCACCTGTACTCCACTCTTGAGTGTGTCCTGAAATCTCTGCCTAATAAACCCTTCCTGTGCCTCCTACTGATACATTCTGAAAATTCTTTTCCATGAAGGGAGTCAGTGAACCTGCAAATTTATTCTACAAAAGGGTGGATTGTGTTCCTTATTTCTGCTTTGGGGACCTTCTCAGATCCACTGCGGTGACATTCTCTCACACCACCCTCCTCCCGAGCTTCGCCCTCTCCGACATGGTCTCAGGCACAGCTCGGACGTCCCTGCTCTTTTACAGTTGCCTGTGTCAGTCTCCATTTTAGGATATTGCTTTCTCACCTGTGTTGCAGTGGAGCTTACAACATTCCTCTTTACTGCATTTTTTTTTTTATCCTCAGGATTGGCTTGAAAAATCATGTGCTACTCAACTTTAAAGAGCTCCAGTGCCTGATATGCAAGTGTTTGATCTATGAAATATACTGGGTTTAAAAGCCATAGGTGGTATGTTAAAATGAACTAATATACTCTGCAGACATCTAAAAAAAAAAAAAATAGACCTTGCAGATCTCCCGGTGTCTACTGAGAAGTTCCCACAAGCATTTCTCTAATGGTAGGGTAGGGATCAAACGGAGCGATGGTACCAGCCACCGAGGGGGAACTGAAATATGAAGGAAGCGATTGGCTTACAAATTATATCCCCAAAAAGTATTATCTTTCCATTGAAGTTTTCAGTAAGTAGTAACAAATACTTCCACAAGTCAGGGGGCATTGATGTATTTAATATTTTGTCTTTTGACCATTTAATGGGCAGCTTTGAATAAACTGAAGGGAATTTACACGGTTTTTCTTGTTCTCAAGTTTCAAACAACTGTTGCTATTCCTGCTAAGGAGGTTTTAGGACAACAGCACCAAATTTTGGAGTCCTGTGGTGTAGTTCACAACAAAATTTACAAAGCATGGTAGCCAGTGTTAAAGTATGGATTTCTTTGGGTGAAATATAAAATAGGAAAACCTGTTGGGTACCCTGCCTTCAGGAGCCTGGAACTCTTACTTTTATATCTTTCCAACTATGATGAATGGGTAACTCTTTTGCCTTTTTTGAATTTATTTAAACCCTTAGTTTTTAGTAAAATTTACATCTAGCATAAACCAACTCAAAATTCAAAGTATATAAACTTCTATCCTTGAAACTCATCTTTTTATCCATTATCTTAATGATATTCTGAATTATCATTAACCTAGCTGCTCACCCCTACATTCTCATAAAAATTTAATTTTACAAGCTTTGTAAACATTCTATCTCAATTGCACACCCATAAGTGTCTATTAGGTCAGTTGTAGTTCTAAAAGGAATATATTATTTCATGGCAATTTCCTTGGTAAATTTCCAGTTATTACCATGAAATAGCAGGTAGTGGAAAAGGTGGGAGAGGGATGGAAAATAGTTGGGGAGAAAAATCACGGGTTATCATATACTTGAAAGGAATAATCCTCAAGATTCAAAACCTTCACAACTCATCCTGTCCTTGCGCTCCCTAGTGAAAAAGTCTACAGAAACAAGCCCACAGAGCTCAAGAATAACTTGCATTCTTAAACTGGAGAGCCGCCAATTACCCTGGGACCAAATTCCTGTTTACTTTGTAGTGAACATGGGAGACAAGTCGCCTGCCAGTAGCTGTTCAGGCAGTAAAAAACGCAGCCAGAAGCTAGCAGAAGGAGGAAATCATGGAGCACATTAATTTGTGAACTTCAAGGACGGAGATTAAACACTGTGCCATGAAGCTCCCCGAATAGTGGATTTGCCTATAAGAAGAATCTGGGCTGAGGAGAAGCCTAAGAGTTTGATGAGATATTTGCACAATGAGTAGCACATCATTGTTCCCTTACTTGCTCTTTTTTATAATCAAATATTCAAAGTTTTTTTTTCAAAATGCCATTGATTCCTTACTTGGGAAATGCAAGTTTGTTTCATCCTGATTTTCCACTCTTGTATATCAGATACACAGATAGAGGCGAAAGTGCAATATTTGGGGTAAAATTCTCGAATACAGATACAATTAAGAAACAAAGATAACTCAAAGGTCCTGATGGTTATGACGGCTTCATACGCAGCATTTCAGGGCTTCAGTCTGCTCCAAAGCTTCCACTCACATTTAGAACTTGAGTGAGTTTTGACTAAGAGGGAAAACAAGAACTGCCAAATACACTGATTTGCCCACATCCCAAATACTGTTCTACACTATTGTATTCCACAGAAGAAAGAGCTTACCCTCTAAATACTAGGAACGACACAGTAACACCTGACCTACTAGACCCTCACCCTGATGTTTTTAGGTCCCCTGTCACTGAATTTTACAGTTGTTTGGAAATAGAGTTTATAAAGAAGCCACCATTGAAATGATTTTCCATGCTATGCCTCATCATTCTATATTGAGATTGAAATATACTAGAAATTGAAATGCATCTTCCACATGTCCCAACTCAGAAGAACTTGGAGATGTTTTTCAGTGTTTCATTACAGAACATGAGAAATAGCCTGCCAGGCCCAGGACACAGAAGCTTTATCCATTAGCACTTTAAATTGAGTCAAATGGAATGTACACTCTAGTGCTGGGAGGTCTGGACGTCTGGGAGGCAGGAGTATTGCAATGCATTAACAGAGGACAAATATTCAACCAACTATACAGCTGAAAACATTAGAAGAAAGCCATCTGTTTGAGGCTTTGTTATAATTTTTTACATAGACTTAGGAAACAACACATGCCATTTTTGATCCTTCAGTTCAGATGTTATTTCCCTTCTTCAAGACAATGAAGATTCTACAAAGAAATTATTGAAGTGGATTATAGTTTAGATAGTAAATAAGCTACGCTCTGAATTTTCTCAAAAGTATTCATTTTGAAGAGTTTTCTCCCATCATAAAGGACATGTTACTTTTGACATGTCCCCAGATCATAACCGGAAAAAAACTATTTAGTGAGGTTTCTTACTATGGAAGCCCAGCATAGTGAACTGCTCTTTGAACTCTTCATTTATTTCTTTCCCTTGTTCTTCTCTGTTTTCCTGGTGACAGTGATGAAAGAAATAAAATAAAAACATGGAAGAGCAGTTGTTCTTGTGATAACTTTCAGAAGTTACATGTGTCCTAGTTTTCATTTGGCATAACTGTGAGTGTCATCCATAAATATCTTAACTCTTTTGTTTTGTTAAGCTGTTTGTTTGTTATTAACTTGTGACAGCTCTTGAGATAATGAGTTCTGTGTCCCATATGACAGAAAAAAATCGTTTATCTTTTACAGGCAGAGTACACATGTAAAGAAGGAAAGATCTAGGGCAAGTATTTTTGTCCTGAGGAGCCAGACTTGGGCCTGGTCTTGAAACAAGAAAGTCTGGGCAGCTGAGAAATATTCTGTAATTTTTGGTACATTGCCTTCCCGTCCAGGGAAGAACTTGCATCTTGGTATTTTCAGTACCTAAACAGTACTTGGAATATACCAGGCCACAATGAATGGTGTGGTTGAGAAGAAATGGATGGGTAGGTGGATGGATGGATGGATGGATGGAGATAGATGGATGTTTGTCATGAGGGACTAGAGAGAACGCAAGTGAAATAATTTCCCCTTTTCATAATTTTGACAGGCACAGAGTTATGTCTCTACTAAATTCTCAACTCCTGAATCTCCCACAAAACTCTTAATTGATAAATATTGATTACATTTCAGAAGTCAGCTCTTCATATTTTATTTTAAAATACGCTTACAGTTTTGTATGTGTTCTTTTGCTTTAATTCAAAATTAAAGGAAAAATATTTTATCTAAGACTATAAGAAAATACAGTTAGATAGAAGGAAGTTACAAAACTAAAAGCTGGTTGGAATAAATACTTTTCAGTACTCGGCATAGCTACAGACACAAATGAGCAAGGAAACAACATACAGAAGCTAAAGAGAAGCCAAGTGGGTTGGAACAACAGCAGGGAAGCATCAAGTAGGAGGAAAAGTTCAACCATGAGCTACGTGGCAGCCCAACTCAGGAAGTCAGTCATCCTAAGATTTCCAAAATCCTTATCAGTAAATAGAGCATAGTAATATCTATTTTACCAGACATACAAAACTGGAGTGGAATGCCAATTAGATGATGGTCAGGATTCAGGCTATTAGCTTCCTTAGTGCATGTCTCAAAGGCAAGTTGTTTTATTAATCTTCATTCCTCTCCATAGTCCCTAACACAGAGGTATGCAAGTGTGTAAGTGTGTGTGCACGTGTGTATGCATGTATTTGCTTATTCATGTAGTAATTTGTACAGAAGAGAAAGGAAAAAGGGGAAATTAGGAATTCGAGTATTATTTTAAAAATGGCATACTCACCTGATTTACTATGACACTGGCATTAAAAGAGGAAAGGAGGAAAGTCAGAAAGGCAAGGGCGTCCTCCCCCCTACTCTCGGGTTTTGTCTCCATTCGTCCATGCATGTTCTGCCGTCCTCGTATGTCCCAGGTCCCCAATGATTATCTTCCCAGCGACTCCATTCCACACTGATTTCTACCTTCTCTTAATATTTGAGACTTTTTCCTTCCTACCTCTCACTGTGGATGCACTTCTCTACTGTGTTTTCATCGTTTTGCTTCTCTCGCTTATGATGTCAGAGTCTGGTAAGTGTCCGTAAAAATACATCCTCCCCTTCCTCACAACTCCCATACTGCCTTGGAGAAAGGGACTATGTTTTCTCCAATGGAAAGAAAGTGGGATTGAGGTACCCCACTGCCAAGCTTTGCCCTTCCACACTATTCCTCCTTCCCAAAGGCTGAATGGTGGCAAAAGTGACCAGAGCAGTGTGTTGAAGATGACTGACCTTCCATCGGCTTGGGTTCCCGAATGTGTACTCAGTGCAGAGAACTTCCACCACTCTAGAAGAACCAACGATACCCTAAACAATAAACTTCTATAACTTTTAACACGTAGCACATTGTTTGTGTTTGTTACAGTCCATTCTAACTAATACAGATAGGTATATTTCTGCTTTCCAACAGATTCCATTTCTTAACCATACTACCCATCCCAGCACAAGTACATAACACATAAGAGACAAATAATAAACACTAAAATTACGGGCTTTTAAAAAATTACAGATATATTTAATTGACTATCTAAAACTTGCCAAATTAAAATTCAATGAAAAGAAGGAAAATAAAACCAGCTACATATTAGGAATGAAGAATAGGGTTTATGATAGAGTGGAAAATATGGGGAAAAGGTATACATCTGTAGAAACAAACTCTAGGAAATGCTAAAAATATTATTACTGGTTTACTATCATTTAAATAATATTTGTGTGCTACCTAGAACTGCTGACAGAGATTTTTTTTCAACTTCAGAAGTTTTTTGTTAAAATCTTAAAGCACATAAGTTCTTTAAGAGAAAAATTACATTTCTTCTGTTAAGATATTTGTTACCAGGTTCTTTTAAAATGAAATATTAGACATGTCAGAAGCATCATAAAGGACTATGAATCCAATAGGAACTACTGAGCTAGAATTTTCCCTGAGTAGAGCAGGGACTTTTCTGTTTCATTTATTTCTACTATTATCTTGATTATCTTAATTTCTATTACTGTATATTTCAGTGATTTAAATTGAGCTTTTATTTATGATATTTAATTTAAAATATTGTTGAAGACCTATTTATTCTCAAATCCTTGGCAGATACGATGAGAATTCTGTAAACAAAATGTAATAATTGCCAGAAGTAATACTGTGAAGAGCCACTGAAACAACTCCTCTTAGAAGTGGAACAGGTTTAGTGTTTAAATAGATCACTAAATCTATTTAGCCTGGTACCGAAATGCCCGATATTACTCAGTGTGCTCCATGGGAATCCTATTTTGAGAAGGATTACATCTCATCTCATCAAAAAGCAAGCAAAATAGAGACTCGTAAATAGGAACTGGAGTGCTCTTGACAGTTTTGGGCCCAAACATAGGTTTTCATCAATTACTCACTTGTGCTGTGCAAACAGCCCTGGTAAAATGAATTAGCTGGCAGCCAAGAAAGGGAAAACTAATAAACAAACAAACAAACTGAGTTACACAGTAGTTTGACTCCTGTCCCTTGTGTGGGCAGAAGAAGGTCTTTAAAATAAAGATGTAGGAGTAAGATATTAGGCTCCGTGGTAATCAGAACATTTCTAACAAAAGTGGGGGAATGGGAAAAGTGACACATTTGTGGACCATCACAGAAGAATCTATTTATCTACAGTGTGTTTAAAGAAATGGTGTGGTCCCAATATTGAGTCACTTTAATCCAGCAAATGTGATGAACTCGTGAGACATCTGAAGGTGAATTTTTCACCAGCAATACTTCACGAATGTCATCAATAGCATGGAGAAAACATTATTGTTTAGGTGCAGAACTGATGTCTTAATCCCATCAGTCTAACTTCAGAAATTTCTCTGATGATGCATTTCAGGACCACCCATTAGGTGGAATTCATATTAAAATCTTTGTACTTAAGTAAATCAGATTTGTTCTTTCAGAAGCTAAAAGACAACCCATCTATCAATAAAATGAATTTTCATCAACTGAAATTTTCTAACACCATGATGCAAAACTTAAGAAAGTGTTTCCATTATAAATACTGGGCCAAGTACACATAGAAACTGTATGTTGGTAGACTCTAGAGAACATTCACTTTTTTTCTATATGTTCTGTCTCTCTAGTCTTTCCATGAGGTTCACTGATAATCACATAGCATCTCAGAAACTGACTGTGAATCCCAGCTCACTTTGTATTAGCTCTGGCATATCAGACAATGTGGATATCAGCCCATTTATTCAACCTTTTAGTGTCTTAGCTTCCTTATTTGTAAAATGATTTGCTGTGTATGCAGTACTGCTTTACATATTACGGTTCAGTCAACCACATAGAAATGATTCACGAAATAGAAATTCTATCCCATACTTCTGTCCCAGTGGGCCAATTTCTTTAGTATGACCACAGCTACACTTAAAAACTCAATTGGTGTATTATATCCCAAGCCAGACTCATCATACTCATACTGGAAGCTGGCTGTTCTATTGTCTCCATTTGATTTTTTTTTTTTAATTTGCCGTAATTCCCAAATCCAAGCTAATTGGAGGCTTGGGTTGCATCCCCAATTTTGGTACAGTTACCACACTGTTTTCTTACTCCATGTTTAGGGTAAGTGGATTAGAGAGTTAGACCATAAATTCAAAATCCTGGCACAGATTTCTCAGTCTGAAAAGAAAACTGCACAAATTTATAACTGAGTATTTGAAGAAAAAAAAAATGACTTGTTTACAACTGGTTCTAGACACTTATTTATTTTGGTACTATTGTTTATTTCTCAGCAGATGTTTACATTCATTTCTATGCCTCAAAATACAGACAAGTATGCTTGCTAAATAATATAATGCCATTAGTTTCTTGTTTCATTCTTCTTCATTATGCTTATTGTAAGGAATTTTTGAAAAGTTCACGCTTGGTCTCCAAGTGGCAATTAAGAAAGAGATAAACACTAAATCCTCCTTGAGCCAGGGAAATAAATCAGTAAGTCTAACTGGCAGAATGAGAAACAATGCAATTCCCTCCTTAGATCAAATAAAGGTGAAATTTTCAAATTGTAGGGTTATCATGGAATCCCCAAATATACTGAGTTTAGGCTAGAAAACTGAAATTTAAAGGGTTTGAGCACTAATAAAAAATTAAAACTTTACAGCTTAAAAAATCATGAAAATATTATTATTCTGAGAGGCACATAATTTCATCTAGCCAATAGAAGCATATTCTTCTTTTTAGAAAAATGTATATGCTACAGATTTCATGCTCTAATTCAACAAAGATGGTAGTTTATTATGAAAATAGAGTATAATATTCACCTTGTCTGACATTCTGGAAGCCACCCACCTTCCCGTGGTGCTTCCAGGCAGGACCAAGGCTTCTTGGAAACCTGGTCAGGTCATGCCCCAGTGCCCCTTATGACACTTAGGGACATCTCAAGGCTCAGGACTGTAAAGCAGGAGTGAAAACATAAGCATAAAATGCCTCCCATGAGACTTAATTCAGAGCAAGACTGGACCACAATCAACCAGTAACTAAATGAAAACCCTGCCCTCTTTTCTCCATCCATCTTTTCCATTGCCTGCCAAATAATCAAATGAATTCAGCAGAAACAGATTCTCCCAATTGATTTTTTTGAACCTTTCTGGGCCAACTAACACTGAGATGCTGTTTTTTTGTTGTCATTTTTTTTGTTTGTTTATTTGTTTTTGTGGTGTCAGGGATCGAACTCAGGGCCTTACACTTGCAAGGCAAGCACTCTAATCACTGAGCTAAATCCCCAGCCCCAAGATGCTGTTTTTCAAAATAAATAAGTTTACTTATTTCCTGAGGCCCTTTAGAAAAGTCAAAATTTCAAAGCATCTACATATAGGCACTATTTTCCCACTTTCCATGGCAAAAGACCATACATGGAGACTTTTTAGGAACTGTAATCTATGATTCTAGTAAAAGATTAAGAGGAGGGAGGTTAGATTTATTTTTTCTTCTTTGGACCTCAAGTGCACATAGTTGAATCAATCTTACTTCTCTTTCATCAAATGTGAAGGCCACAGGTTTATGCAAAGTCTCATTCTTGTTTAACTGTTCTTTCCTCTTCATTACCTATCTACATCCCCATTTTCTTCCCACTCTGAAGGCACTCACTCTATTTTGTTTAATATATTTCAGGTATGTATGTTTCCCTAAGAAATAATAATATTCTTTTGTCTTTGTGCATTTTAATTTATATAAATGGTATTGTGTCATTGTTTAAATTCTGTTTCTTTTTTCGCTCAACACCAAGTTTTCAGATACATTCATGTTGCTTTATGTCATCACTTCAGGGTACAATTGAGTACTGTATGGTATGCTCCCAGCATGTCCTTTATCAATTTTCTAGTAATACACACTTGGTTTCTTGTTACTACAAGCAAGGATGGGTTCCGCATTCTAACATGGGTTTCTAACCTCTATGAGTTTCCATGGAATAAGCCTAAGGGAGCATGTGATTTTGGCTTCACTAGTACACAAAGGCAAATTTCCCTCTGTGCTACCAGATTGCTTTTCCAAAGCAACACTCCTAAGAAGTGTTAATCCATTCTTAACAGAATTTGGTATCCTACATCCTACTTTTCTGTGAATCTGACATGTGTAAATTAGGAACTTTTAAATTGTAATTCTCATTCATCTAATTACTAGTGAAATTAATTTCTCTTTTTTTATACCTGTTACTCATTTAGATTTCCTTTTCTGTTACTTGCCAATTTATATCTTTTCCCAGTTTTTCTATTGTGTTTCTGTCTCTCTTTCTCATTGATTTACAGATTTCCCACATATAGTCTAGATAGTAATTCCTTGACATCCTTAGACAAGGCAGTTCTCCCCAGCCTGGCACCTATCTCTTGATTTTTCTGGTGACTTCTGTTGCACAAAAATAACCCCCCCTTTTATAATGCATTTAGATACCGTTGGAATAAGATATTCCACCTCTAACTCAAAGATATCTTTTCATGTTTTCATTATAAACTATGGTTTTACTTTTCACTTTTAGGTCTTTAGTCAATTTACGCTTTATTTTCATACACAGTGTGACTAGGAACAAAAATATCTATTTTTCTCCACTTACTGAGACTGCTTTTCTCAATACTATATTCTATTAGTCATCTTTCCTGTGGGTCTGAGACACTATATCTGCTGTATTCCAACTTCCCTTCACACACGAGCTATCCCGGGTCCTTTCCTCTTTCACTGACAGTTCCTGTTCCAGCGACAGAATCGGATCTTTTAATTATAAATTATTCATGTCTGGTCAAGAAGGTGTGCTTGTCCTTACTCTTCTCTTGCACATCCCCTTATTCTTCCATATACATTCACAATTAGTTTGTCAAAAGTTCAAAAAAAATCCTGTCAGAAAGTTTATTGACTAAATTCCTTAATTCGAAGGAAGCTATCATCTTTAAAATTTTGCATCTCCCCGTAAAAGAGTGTGACATAGTGTACTGTTGACTAGTACCTTCTTTTGTATTTTTCAATAGAATTTTGAAGTACTCTTCATAAGGTCTTGTGCATTCTTTATTTTATCTCCTAGATACTTTACATTTTTACTAATATGAATGATATTTTATTTGATATTTTATATCATCTAGTAAATTCCTTACATTATAGATCAACATTTTAACTTTAAATTTGGATCTTATCTCAAACATACTTTCAAAACTTTTAGTTTTAATAGTTTGGTTATTGAATCTTTCAGGTTTTCTATCTTGATAAGTATATAATGTGCAATCAATGACAATTTCAATTCTTCCAATTAATTTTTACTCATCATTTCTCTTAATTTTATCTTCATGTACTGTCCAGAGTCATAATGGATGGATGGATGGCCAACATATATCAATTGACTCGCGATGTTTTGTCATGTTCATCAGGTCTTCTATACTTTACTTTTATGTGCTTTATTTTCAATTTTTCAGTTAGGTATAATAAAATCTCTAACTACAGTTCTTGATTTACCTACTTCTCTCCTTAGTTCTGTCTGGTGTCTCTATATTTCAGGTCATGGGCATAGTCCTCTTTGCTCATATCTTTTTGGTCCACTATTCCTTTCATCAGTCTGTATGTATGTTTTTATCCTTTATGAAGATTTCTTTTTTATTTACCTTCTAAAAATTTATTATGAAATAACTGCAGTATTTGACTAAAGACTGATCTGTGAATATGCTACAGCAATGGGCCTTAGGAATGGGCATGCTTAACATCATGGTCTCAAGGAGCATCCGTTTTCCTACAAATGACTCAAGTTTATCTTAATTTATGGCAAAGTAGTACTCCATTGTATGTAAATACATTTTCCTTATTCATTCATCTGTTGATGGACATATGGGCCACTTTCAAGATTTAGCTATTATGAACTGTGCTGCTATAAACATGGGTATGTATGTATCACAGTAGTAAGATGTCTTTAAGTCCTTTCAGAAGATACCTAGAAGGGGAATTGCTGGATGAAGTGGAATTTCTAGTTTCAGTTTTTTAAGGAATCTCCGTACTGATTTCTAAAGTGATTGTACTACTTTACATGCCCATCTCCAACATCAAAGTCTCATGAGGGGAAAAAGCAAGCACTGGGGGAATCCAACTGTGCACAACTAATTTAACTGCATACGTAAACAAGGTCCAACACTGTTTTTAAAAAGAATACAAAATCCAGAACCCAGAAACCTAACGTGTGCTATATTAAGCATCCAGTCAAAATTACCAAGCAAAGAAAACCAAAAAAATATGGACTGTAGATAAGAGAAAACTCACCCAATAGAAACAGACCCAGAAATGACAGATGATCAGATGATGGCATTCAGAGAAAATGATGTTTAAAAGGCTTTTATAAGTACATTCAATTTGCTCAAGGAAGTAGAAGAAAATACAAACATGATTAGAAGACAAATGGAGTAAATTATTTAAGAGGCCCAAATTAACAACTAGAGATTAAAATACACAATATCTGGCATGTAAAACACACTGCATTACATTAGCAGCAGCTCAGATACTTAAAAAAATACTACTGAAAAAGAGGGAACAGCAACAGAAAGTATGCAAAATGATGCATAGAGAGAGAAAATCAATAAAAACAAAACAATTTAGAGCAATGACAGCAGAATACACATTATTTTCAAATTCACACTGAACGTTCGCCAATACCCACCAAATCCAAAAAGGTAGAGAATTAAAATTACACAAAATATTTTTTATTAACCACAATTAGAAATCAATAACAGATAGTTAAAAATCCCAAATATTAGAAAATTAAACAATATTTTTCATGCAAACTAACAACAAAGAAAAAAGTCACAAGGAAAGTTATAACATGATAAGAACTGAATAAAAATGAAAACACAATATGTCAAAACATGTAGAACAAAAGCAGATAAACTTTTTCTTAAGAGGAAATTTATAGCCCTAAAATGCTTGAATTTTATAAGTTTATGACTAACTTTCCATGCTGAATAAACAGCAACAATGATAAATATCTAAGAAGGAAAAAATAAAATAAAAGCAAAAGTCAATTAATTAGAAAGCAGAAAAAGAATAAAGAAAATCATTGACCCTTGGGAAGATCAATACAATTGATAAACTTCTAGCCAGAGCAAATAGGTGAAATAAGACAGAAGATACAAATTACCAAAACCAGAAATGAAAGAGAAGTTAAAAACTTAGGGACCAGATGGGTCTACAGATCAATGTTTCCAAAAATTTAAAGAAGAAATAATACTAACCCTCTAAAAATTCTTCTAGAAACAAAAGAGGAAGGAACACTTTCTTACTCATTTGATGAGGCTAACATTCGGGTATAAAAATTAACAATATTACAAGAAAAGGAAATTAAATACCAATATCCTTCATGATTAATAGTTAAAAAATTAATTCAGAAATATATGAAAATATATCATATAGATTTTTTTTTAGTTCTGGGGAATGAAACCACAGCCTTTGCACTGAGCTATATTCCCATGCCCTTTTTTTTTTTTTTAAATTTTGAGACAAGGTCTCACTAAATCATTAATGTACCCCATGCTGACCTCAAACTTGCCACCCTCAAGTGCAGGGATTATAGGCAAGCACCCCACAATCAGCTGACTATATGGGTTTCTATCCAAGAAGCACCACGTTGATTTAACATTCAAAAATCAATCTATGGAATCCACAATATTAATAAATAAAAAGCTAAAAGCCATATGATCATCACAATAGCTGCAAGAAAAGCACTGACAAAATTTCATATTCATTCATAATTTTTAATCTCACCTCAAGATTTATTTATAGACGTCTCCCATCTGTACATAAATTATAGCATGGAATTTACATTAGTTTTTGAAAACTTAACATTCTACAACATTCTAATTGGTGCAAGACTGCTTTCCTTTCCTCCTAAGCTTAAGAAAAAGACAAAGATGTTCATTCTTACCACTTATACTTCACATTGTACTAAAATTCTTAACTATTATAATAATGAAGAAAATAAAAAGGAAAGTGAAAATGCATTTACTTAGAAAGGTCTTATTGGTAAAAAAAAATATCATCTACGTAGAAAATCATTAAGAATCTACAAATTGAATAATAGAAATAATAACTGATTGCAGCATGGTCACTGGACCCAAAGACAACATGCAAAAATCAAACATGAATGTACATACTAGCATCTACTGGAAATTAAGATTAAAGTATAGTATCGTTTCAACAGTATCTAAAAACAAAATATCTAGGGATTAATTTAGCAAAATATATGTAAGGACTATACTCTTAATACTATAAAATATAGTGGAGGGAAATTTAAGAATGAAATAAATGAGAGATACTATGCTTATGGATTAGAACATTAAACACTGTTAGGAGCTCAAGCCTCCAAAATTGAGTCAATGAAATCCTAATCAAAATCTCAGCAAACTTTTCTTTTGTAGAAACTGACAGGTTGATTTCTAAGTTTATATTGAAATGCAAAAGACCTTAAGTAGTAAAACAATTTCACACAGGAAAAGAAGTTGGAGGATATATACTTCCTGATTCCAAGACTTACTTTAACACTACAGGAATAAAAATAGCATGGTACTGTTGCAAGAATAGATATATATATTGATGGAACAGAAAAAAGAGTCCTAAAATAGACTCCCCAAAATCAATGGAAGCCTGAGTATTAATTGTCTTTCAAGAATGAAACAACAGACTGTTGACTGGAGAAGGCCAAAGGATCAAGGGAGATTTCCTGTGCAAAAGAAGTGAGTGTACCTAAATGCTGCAGAGGAAAAGCCAATGGTGGGGGGAGGGGGTAAACAGAAGAGCAATAGAAAAATCAGTGAATAGTATCTTAGAGAAAGAGGCAGGATAGGAGAATCAAATAGAAATTATATGGATTGAAAATAAAGCTTCTCTGAAAATGGCTGCAGAAACAAATTAATTCGTCGCTAATGAGAAGTGCAGAGAGACAGCCTTTCCAAAGAAGGAGCAGAACCCTCATCTCCCCAGATACCTGTCTGCTAATCCCTGGAGCCTGTCAATACATTATGTTACATGGCAAAGAGGAATTAAATGATGAATTAACGTTGCTAATCAACTGACTTTGAGATAAGGGATTATTTTGGATTATCCAGGTAGTCGCAATCTAATCACATAGGTTCTTTTTTTTTTTCTACACACATTTCTATTTTATTATGAATCACATAGGTTCTTATACATTAAAGAGAGATACAGAAAGTCAGAGTGATAAAGACATTTGAAGATACTGTGTTGTTGGCTTTGAAGATGAAGGATGGGGCCACAAGGCAAGGGATGCAGGTGGCCTTTGGAAGCTGGAAAAGGTTCAGAAGAACATTCTCCCCTAGAGCCAAGAGAAAGAATTTGGCTCTGTGAATAACTTGATTTTAGCCCAATAAGACTCATTTTGTTCTTCTGACCTCCAAGACTGTAAGACAATCAACCCTTATTTTTTAAAGCCACTAAGTTTGCAATAACCTGTTACAGCAGTGACATGAAAGTAATACAGGGTGAATGTTCAGTAGAGAGTCTTGGAAGTTTGCAATACTGATTAAGGTCATTAGACGAGGTAACTAACCAACACAGGAGGTTTTTACATATAAAGAGTTAGCAAGGTAGAGAAGAGATAAAGAATGTTCCAAAGAAGAGTAAGATCAAGCACTAAGTCAGGTATGAAGATAGTTTAGCACAAAATGTGAATCACAGCTTGAGACGAAAAATATAAAGATGGAAGCCTGGAACTGATACAATAGGTGTGTGTCTCTGCACACCTATATTATTTATATCATGATCAGTGGGAGGACTGCAAATAGAACTCAGAATGTATTGCAATTAAAAGCTCTAATTTGTAGCTTTATGTTAAAAGCATGACTAATCTACATCCTTGTCTCAAGCTAAGCAGTATTTTTTTCTTTTTTTAAAGAGTTTAAACAATGTTTTTTGAAAGAAAAAATTCCTTTAAAAGATTACAGGGTAGCACGCTCTGTTTTTTCACTTCCGCTCCGTAAGTTATTAAGTTTGTGAACTTTGGCAAGTTACATCTCAGACCTTCAAAATCCTCCTCCATGGAAGGAGGATAATTATTCTTGGTTCATAGGGTTTTCTGAGGCTGAAAGAAGATGTGTGCAAAGTAAATGTTGTAATATCAGCTACTCTTATTATTGGTACTTTTATTCTTGTGATAAATGTCTCCTAGAATGTCATTAACAAAACCTTAACTTAGGACTCATCTTGCTGGAAAACTTTCTGAAGCATTTTTTTATGCCTCTTGCTTTGAACAATGACCGACAATAAATGAACTTGCTTTCATTATACCTTGACTGAATAACATGTCTAGCATCAAAAACTATGCAAGAAATTTTAATTGTCAAACCAATCATAAACACAAGTATGGCACTGGAACAAGCTGATTAGCTGTGGAAATTCTGTAATACAATTTTGAAGTATTTCTTCCTTCGTGAAACAGAAAGACTCATTATTTATATTTTTGCAATGACACTGAACTTTGCAGAGAAGTTAATATGTAATGAGCTAAAGAAATAATTGTTAAGAGAGTATGTATGTGAAAATATTATAATTATATCTTGTCCTATATAAGTAAAGCTAGAAAAGTAACTTCCTTCTTCAGTTACATCTTCGACAACTTTGAATCCCATATTCTATGTAACTGAGTGATAAAATGAGTTCTGATCTCTATTGTTATTATGGACTGAAGCATCTGGCCTTGATCTAGCACCTGAGATATCGCTGGCATCTTGTGGTGCCATAAAAAAATCTGTATAGAGTAATACAGTCATTACTGGATAACTTGGAAGCCAGAGAGACTTCCAAAAACAGGCAACTTCACGATTTATTTAAAATGTTTAACATAATTACAATGGGCCTTCTAATCCAGGAGTTCTACATCCAATGAACCAATATTTTAAAAAACATGTCCTCAAAACTGCATCTGTACTGAACATACAGACTTTCTCTTGTTATTGTTCTCTAGACAAAAGGAGAATAACAACTATTTACATATCATTTGCACTGTATTAGTATTATAAGTAATCTAGAGATTATGATTTAAAATGTATGGAAGGATATGTGTAGGTTATATGCAAATACTAAGCCATGAAAAAACAATGTAAAATTTAATTTTCTTGAATTATTCAGTTTTTAATAATTGTCCATTTGATTTTGCTTACAGACACCATTCAAATCTTACCTAATACATCATGAAATATTTTAAGTATTTAATGCGTGCAGCAAATTAAATATCCTGTAGACCTTGGAGATTTTTATGTGAAATATTCTCATGCTCTTTCGCCAACATTTAAATTAGCAGACAGTATGCACCTTGACTTCAGAGACAGTGCCTATTCATATTTACATTTTCTGCACCTAGTTCAGTGTTGAGAAAATTATAGATGAATGAACAGGCGAGTAAACAAATAAGATTACATGAATGAAGTGATAAAGACATGAAAGATTGGAAAGATATTAGGTTTCACAGGATCTTGACGCATTTAATGAAAACAGTAGTTGTGATGTACTTAATAAAAAATGTACATGAGAGATGCAGCTAAGAAGCTCCACAGGTCCAGACACCAAAATTTGTATAAGACAATAGCTTCTGGGTGATCAAGTAGATTTCCCTGCTTCACATTCAAACTCTTTTATTGGATATAAATCTCTAGATAGGCCTTTAAATCAAAGAGAATATAATATAATATTTGGTCAGGCTGATTCTTTTAGTGTGTTCATTTGCCAGTTCTTCCCATGTTTCCTGTTTGAAAGAGGAATTACCATATCAAAGTCCTAAACCTTCTTGCATAGTGACAAAAATTTGAACTTGGTATTTGAAGAATATGAAAACAGAGAAGAGGAATAAGATAATTATGGATCTTTTGGTCATTAATTGCATAATGTTGTCCTGGTCACATAAGCTATGTGGTCTTTGGTTTCCTAATGTATAACAAGAAAATGCAATCTTAGACATTCAGTAAATTCCTTACAAAATTCGTATTTAGTGATTCTTAATCAAATGTATGATATTTGGCAATAAATATAAAGTACTTGGTAGTTAAATTCTACTTTTACTTTCTCCCTATTTTAGCAGTAGCTTTTCTAAAACAAAAATTAAACTTTTCTAAATTCGCTAATTCATAAATGTCATTTGTGCATCTAATTAGACTAAGAACGTGAAACACGTCTACAGCTCACTCCGACTCTCTACTAGAATCTGAGCACAGATAAGATGTGTAGAGGACAAAGCCTGAGGATCTCACTTTTCCAAGAAAAACAGTAACATAGGACACATTAAATTTCCACTGAACTATGTCTGGTGGGGAACATCTTGTATTGAGAAAGATGGCAACTAGAGAAGGCATATAAAGAGAAAAATGACCAGGGAGACAGATGAAGATGAGGGAGTGGTATTGATTTGGGGAAAAGAACCCTCAGTATATTTTAGAGAGCTGGAGTAATAAAAAAGAAAAGAAAAACAATTGGCATCAATTTTTTCTTTAGTTTAATTCCTGGGTTGATGCTTGTGAGTTGCTTATGGCAGGTAGCTTTATTGCTAGTATCAAGACACCTTTGGAAATGATTACTTCCTCAGAGATGTCTTCCAGCTGGTGTAGGGGTTTTGAGTCTGTCATAAGATCCTACCACTTCAGTTTGTTGAGGCTGAGAAGTTGCTATCTATTTGGCTAGTCCCTGGTTCTTTGGCCCTGGCCTATAGTGCGGTTTGTGACCCTCAGGCAATCTCTTGGCATACAATGAAGAAAATTGATTAGAACAATTCTGTCACCTTGGGTAAAGTGGTAGAATCAGTAATAACAATAGCATCAAACACAGCCTAGAAAATGACAAACTGTGGTAACTATTAATTTGCTATCTTTAACTATATGAACTAGATTTGTGGTTATATAACAATATCTAAAATAAACCAGAAACTTGTGTACAGTAAGCATGTCCTTCATATGGCAATTTTACCCTCAGGGGAGAAAATTCAAAAGGGATTAGGAGGATAAGATAGACAACCAGAAGAAGAGGAAGAGATGAGAAGCAAGGCTGGAGCACAGGGGAAGATTATGCAAATTTAGAGAAACTAGTAAAGAAGAAAGGAATGAAAGAGAGAAGGAAAGAATAAAAACAAGGACAGAACAAAACAATAACAACAAAAAATTAGAAAAGAATTTCACATTCATATAAAAATAAAAAAAAACCAAGAGAAAAAAAGAAAGAGGAGAAAGAAAAAAACTAGCAACAACAACAGAGAGAGAGAGAAAAAAAAGGTCCACTTCTAGGCATGTCTCTGCTGTCAGTGGTAAACAGACTAGGCAGGTCCACGTCTGTATTGCTTAATCCCAGCAGTAGATTTATGGCACAGTAAAGGGTAATCCCAGTTGAGTTCAACAGTCAGGCTTCTCCACTAAAGTTCAGCCTGGTCTCTGGCTGTGAGAATGGAACCTGATTCATTCATCTAGAGACCCACTGTGTGTCTCCTGCCAGCTGGACTGGGCTCCTTGACCTCCTGCCCACTTGAGCTTGAACTCGGCTTCACCTTGCGCCAGCCTGGAGACCCACAGCTGGTCTGAGTTCTGAGCTCAGCTGGCCTCTTTCCAAGATGATGATCGGCCCATCGCCCTCTCCTGGGGGACATCTGAACCCAAATAACTCACCAGCCACTACAGTCCGCTGTGTCCACTGCTCCATTCCACTGCTGTGTCTTTCTGTGGAGGCCTCTGGGGTCGTCAGTAGTCACTACGCATCTGCTGGCTCAAGGGCATCACCCACACTGAGGGCCAGGGCTCTGGGAGAAAGCGCCATCCATCGGCTACCTCCTGTGCCTCTCTTTGCTCTCCTGGTGGGCTTCACTTCTCGCTTCAGATCCCTGCTGGGTCCTGGGAACCCACTTCCCCCCTTCTTCTCTTCCTCATGTTGCTATATTCCAATGTCTGGATAACAAATCTCGGAGAGGTAGTTTCTCTGCTGGTCACCGCTCCACCATCTTCCTGGAAGTCTTGGCATCAATTTTGTCATGGACTATATGGTTAGATTTCTTGTCCCAAAAAAAATAAATGATTCAAGTTTTTTTCTAAATTGTTTTCATCTAACAAAATTTTTGTGTTAGAATTGTTTTATATTTGTAGAACAGTTGCAAAAATAGTACAGAGTTTTCCAATATTGCACACTCAGTTTCCTCTATTAAGAATATCTTAAATTATTCTGACAATCTTTACAATTAATGAATCAACATTGATACATTCTAATTAGGTAAATTCTGTGTTTTACTAAGATGTCATTTACTTTTCTTTATTGTCCTTTTCCTGTTCCAAGATCTCATGCAGGATACATTACATTTAATTGAAATGTTTCTTAGGCTCTACTAGGCTATGACAATTTCCTAGACTTTTATTGGTTTTGGTGACCTTGAACATTTTGAGCAGTGGTTCAGTTCATTCAGGCTACTTTAACAAAATACTTTAGACTGGACAATTTATAAGCAACACAAATTTATTTCTTACAGTTCTGGATATCGAGAAGTCCAACATCAAATATTAGTAGTTTGGTGTCTAGTAAAGGATTTTACTTTGCTTCCAAGTTGGTGCCCTGTTGCTGTATGCTCACATGGCAGAAGGGCAAAACGACTGAATTCATTCCCTTCAGCCCTTTTGTAAGGGCGCTAATCTCATCCATGGTGTTTGAAGAACACCAGTGACCTAATTCACTTTGTTAAGGCACCACCTCTTAATACTGTTTGCACTGGAAATTGTTTCAGTGTGAATTTTACCAAGACACACATGATAGCAACCTCAAGTGTTTAATAATATGTCTCTCATTTTGGTTTTGTCTGATTTTTTCCTCATGATTTTATTAGGGTGATGGGTTTGGAAGAAAGACCTTAGAGGTGAATTGTCATTCTTTGATAAGAGTACATTATGTCAAGGGTATATGCTATCAAAATGATTTATCACTGATGATATTGACTTTGATCACTGGAAGATTGACTGTACCACCCGGGAAACTCAAGTTCCTTAATTGTCTTAGACATCTTTTTTATTAGCTCAGAAGAGTGGGTAGAAGCTCGATACCCATCCTTGTTCATTTCTGCTCTCTGGTAAACATTACATTACACTCAATTCATAATCCTCAGACCAGGAAGCTTTAGTTTCTGTAGTAAGTCATCGCTTAGACATTCTATTCAAAGAAATCACGTATGAATGTCAAGGACCCTTGACATTAGGGATTTTTGTTTAGACCCCACCATGTAGGATTTGGATGGCAGCAAAAAGGCGGCTGAGAAAGGCACACTCCACTTTGATAGGCGGTAACATCACCAGGACAAGAGTATATGCATAGCTAACCTTTTGTTCCTCCATCTATTATTAGTGTGTTCTAATCATAAATTTAGTATTTTAATGCCATTCCAATGACCCTGAAACTTACATCCTTACTTCAAAAGATTGAAATATGTATATTGTTAAGATGGCTGTTTTTAAAGTATGTCAGCAATGCCAAAAGTACAATTGAAAATGGCATATTCCCAGTTAAAATACTTTTAAATGTTATATTGATCAAAGTGTGTTTACCTCTATAACATATTCTCAATAGCTCAGTAGATTGTGCAATAAAGGACCATTTCTCACTTAAGCAACATCTAATGCACATATTTCTGGTCAGGAAACTGTCCCTATGACTCCTCATCCAGGTACGAGGGTGGGATATTAGAACATGCACACAGGCCACCTGCCATGTTTTAAAGACCTGGTTTGGAAGGAGGCAACGTGAGTCCCACACCCCTTTTCTTTCCATCGGGTTCGGTCCCAGGTCCTACCTGGAAGCAGCGGGGGACTGGAAAGTGTAAAGTACCTAGGAGAGAGAAGGGGGACAGGGGGAGAGGGAGAGGGACAGAATACACAGTCTGTATCTACCACAGCTGCTTAAACAATTTTCTTGAAAGTACACTTTAACACAGTCATATTTTTTTCACTGAGACCAAATACCCAAATACACAATTTAATAGGAGAAAAGATTAAATTTGGCTCATGATTTCAGAGGCCAGTCCATGTCAGTTGGTTCTGCTGTTTTGGGGTTTACAGTAAGACAAAACATCATGGCAGGGAATGCACAGTAGCGCAAAACTGCTCACCTTGTGGAATCCAGGAAGCAAAGAGAGAAAAGAGCAGCCAGAGTCGCAGTGTCCCCCCAAGGCATGCCTCTAATAATCTAACCTCTTTCCACTGGGCACCACTTTCCACCAAGTTCCACCCACTGCCTGGGACCACAGGATGATGACCGAGCTTTCAAAATGTGGGCCTCTGGGAAACACCCCAAATCTAAACTATAGCAACAGTGCTCCCTCTTTTCTTCCTTTTCTTCCTCTTTTCATCCTTTCTAACCACTCTTCATTTTTCTTTTTCAGTATTCTTTTCTGCTACCTTATGATTCAGTGTTTTTGTGATTCTATATTCAAGCAAGAATTCTCCTCAACCTATGCAGTCTTCCTCAGTGATTTTGTTCACTTCTATGTCTTCATCTTGCACGCATCTTCTGGTGATTTCCACTTCCATTTTCACTAGCTAGATTTCTCTTCTGACTTGTTGGTTTGTATTTTCAAGTGTTTATCAAGTATTCATCTGGATGGCTTAGAGGCTTTCCACCTGAGCATATCCCAAGCCTAATTTATTATCTTCCTTCTGAATTATGCTGCAATTTATCTCTTTTGCTATTTCAGGACCATCTCATGGTACTTTCTCAAATCAAAAACTAGGAGTCATTCTGGATTCTTTGCTTTTCCCTTTACGAAACACTTAATCTCTATGTTCTTTTATCTATAGTCTCTACACAGCCCTTTAAATCTCTCTTCTCCTTTCCATCATCACTGCTGAGTGCCTTAATTTAGGCTTTTATCTTCTCTCATCCAGACTATAATAGTTACCACCCAATCATTATTACTTTCTTAAATCCGTCTTCCTCAATTCCAGCCTTCAGATGACAGCCATACTTTTAGGCAGATTTAATTGATGCACTTCACTACCAAAAATATTTCACTGCCCTCCCACCGACAGCCACGAATCTTCCCTCAGTGGAAAAAGTCAGACTTGGGACAAAATGGCTAGCACTCCCCTACCCTACTCTCAATTCCTACCCACCCCTCTCAGGATAACTTTTCCTGTCTCAAGAGCAACCAGATATCTTAGCCTGTTTTCTGTTACTCTAACTGAATGCCACAAATTGGTAATTTATAAGGAAAAGAGGTATACTTGACTCCCAGTTCTAAAGGCTGGAAGTTCA